>PVJH01024215.1:0-33454 GCA_004026705.1 Nesogale talazaci | reverse complement strand
GGAGGACTGGAACTTACTGTTGAAGATCAAGGATTGCACTTTCAATATGGATCACAACTTAATGCCATGAAAACAAGAATCCTTACAACTATATCTAATGGTAGCACCACAATAAATGAAGGAAATATTAAACTTGTCAAAGATTTCATCTTGCCTAGATGCACAAGAAAGAATTTCATTTTAGTTGAATCTATAATCAATGAGCAAGGAAGCAGCACTCAATAAATCAAAGTACTGCACTGGCGAAATCTGCTCACAAGACCTCTATAAACTTACAGAATCAAGATGTCACTTTGACTACCACAAGGTGCCCAATGTTTCAAATTGTCTCAGATGCCTGTGAAAGTTGAAAAATGAATAAGGAACACTGGGAGAGAATTTGTGCCTTTTAAGCATGATGTTCGTGAACAGTATTGATATTACCATGGACTACCAGAAAAACAAAATAGACCTATCTTATACGAAGTACAGTCAGAAGGCCCCTTCGATAGGAAAGAGCCAGACTTGGTGTCAGTTATTTTGGACATGTTATTAGGAATGACAGGTCTTTGGAGAACTACTTCCTACTCAATAAAGCAGAAATTCAGCAAGAAGCAGGAGGAAAAGGAAGAAGAGGAAGAGGAGAAAGAGAAGAGGAAGAAGAAGCCCCTTCAAAGAGATTAGTTCACACAGTGGCTACACCAGTGGGTTAAACCTAGCAATGAGGACTATGTCCCAGGATAAAGGAGTGACTCTTTCTGTCCCTATGCATTGAAACTGACTCGATGCACCTAATATCAACAATTATGATTAAGAGAGAGGTAAAAATGGATAATATACAATTTATTTAGCTTGTTCAAGTGGCCCCAATGGCACGGTGGGTTAAGCATTGGGCTGCTAACTACAAGGTGAGCACTTTGAGCCCACTAGTCACTCTGCGTCAAAAAAAAACAAAGCAGAACTTTCCACTTCCATAGAGGTTACAGTCTCAGGGTCTCAAAGGAGATCATTTGACTTTTGCCCGGCAGGGTTGCTATGAATTAGACGTTACTCAGTTGCTGTTAGTCAGTGATCTTCTTGAAGCCTGTGGTATAATCAAAAGATTCTAGATTCTGAAGTCTGATCAAAGCTTCAGGTACTCTGATGGCATTGCAGGCTATTTAATCTTCTACTAACCTTGAAGCCAGGAGTTCACACCCACCAGCTCCTCTGCAAGTGAAAGACGATGCCGTCTGCTTCAATAAAGATGCATAGTCTTTGAAACCCTATATAGAGTTGGTATGTCTCAGAATTGACTAAATGGCAGTGGATTTGTGTTTGGATTTTGTTGAAAATTTAGTGGCTACCTCTCTAAACTTTGAAAAAGGCTCAAAGTTTATGAATTTGCCTCTGCTTAAAGCAGTAATTTGCATCTACTTTTGGAAAGTTCAATCAATAAGAAGAATCATTATGTACCATTTCATATGACTGAATTATTTGAGTACTATATTAGCTCGATAATAATTTTATTCATCCAGAACCAGAGAACTGAATGGAAGGAAAGGATATATGATTAATATAAATGGAAGAGGGAAGCTCTAATCAGAGAAGCAGCAGATCTACTATTTGCATAGTATATGGTTATTGCTAATCCTGACACAACAGATTTAGAGCTGTTCAATTTAGTGAAATTAAAGAAGTCAAACCATTTTCTTCATAATTTAAGATCAACTAATTTAATCAAATTATGTTTTAAATATTTCATTTACCTATTCAATAAAAAGATTCGAGACTAATAGTGGTTTTGTAAGGGCCATTCCTCAACTTGAAGATGTCATTTATTTCATTTATCTCACAGGTTTGGTTTATTAAATGAAGAATTTAGCAAGTACTGGCATAGGTGATACAGGAGAAAGATGAAAGTGACTAGTCTAAGAGGATCTAGAGTTTCAGAAATCTAAATTGCCAGTTCTAGTCAGGCCTATAATGTTGCTCCGAGTTAGAATTGACTTGATGGTGTGAGTTCTTGTAGCACCAGTCATGTATTGATTAGAGATTTAAGATGTGGAAGGTAGTTTTTAGAATAATTATAGAATTCAAATAGGCAAACAACTTTAGGAAAGTATATTAGAGTCCAAGGATTTACACTTCCAAATATCAAAACTTGCAATGACACTACAGTAATCAAGAGAGTGTGATGCTGGTATAAAATTAGACATAGATATTTGGCATGGAATATAATTGAGTGTTCAAGAATAAAACTTTACAATGATGCTTGATTTATTTTTGACAAGTGTGTCAAGACAATTCACTGTGGCAAGAGCAATCTTTTCTAAAAAGATGATGGGAAAATTGGATGTTTATATGTAAGATGATTAAAGTCGACATTAACTTCATCTCATAGCAAAATACTAAAACAAAGTGGAGGATAAACCTTATATAAATAATGAAATAACAATACCAGTTGACATTCAATCATTTCAAGAGGTAGCATATAACCAAAAGCCAATGATACTAAAAGAAGAAGTCCAAGCTATACTGAAAGCATTTTCCAAAAACCAGGCTCCTGATAGTGATGAAATACCAATTACAATGTTTCAACACACTGATGAAGCACTTGAAACACTCACTCACCTATGCCCAAATATTTTGAGGACAGTCAACTAGATGCCCCACTCTCCAGAAAACGTATATATTTGTCCACATTCTAAAGAAAATTGAGCCAACAGAATGCACATATTATAGAATAAACTTGATATCATATTTTAGTAAAATTTTGCTGAAGATAATTGAACAAAGCTTCTAGTAGTACATTAAGTACTTCAAGCAGTACAAAATTTAAGAATGGAACATAGAATATCATTGCTGGCAAGAGCAAGCGAAGTAGAGATGACCAAAAATATATTACTTGTGTTTACTTGGCTATGCAAAGGCACTCAACTGTGAATCATAGCAAAACATTGATATCCTCCAGAACACTTTAATTATTCTCATCAGAACTTGTAAATGGATCAAGAAGCAATTGTAAGGAGAGAACAGGAGAATATTATGAGGTTTAAAATCAGGAAAAAATATGTTTCAGGGTTGTATCCTTCCACCATACATATTCAGTTTTCATGTTGAGAAATTCATTAGAGAAGCTGGACTGTATGAAGAATTATGAAACATCAGGTTCAAAGAAAGGCTTATTAACAATCTTAGATAAGTAGATGTCACAACTGTGCTTCCTGAAAGTGAGGAGGACTTGAAAAACTTGCTGATGAAGATCAAGAATGGAAGCATTTGATATAAATGACAATTTATTGTAAAGAAAACAAAAATCCTCACAACTCAACAGAAA
The DNA here is from genome assembly GCA_004026705.1 of Nesogale talazaci. Lineage (NCBI taxonomy): Eukaryota > Metazoa > Chordata > Mammalia > Afrosoricida > Tenrecidae > Nesogale > Nesogale talazaci. The sequence goes on along the minus strand of PVJH01024215.1, from coordinate 30,156 downwards.
GGTAAACATGATAAATGGTGAAAAAAATGAAGTTGCAAAGTATCATTTTGCCTGAGTCCACAATCAATGGTCATGAAAGCAGCGATCAAGAGGACAAAGAACACATGACATTGAGTCCATTTGCTGCCTGAATCTTCTTTAAAGTGTTACTTTGAGGACTAAGGTACGCCTAACCCTAGTCATAGTATTTTAAAATCACTTCATAAGTATGTTAAAGCTGGACATAAGTACATTAAAGTAAGGAAGAGCAAAGAATATTGAAGTAATTAGAATTGTGATGCTGGTAAAGAATATCAAAAGTACCAGAAAGTGTGAAAAAATGCACAAATCTATCTTGGAAGAAAAATAGCCAGAAAGCTCTTTAGAAGCAACTATGGCAAGACTCTGACTCACATACTTTGGGCAAGCTATCAGGAGAGACCTTCCCTTGGACAAGGACATCATGCTTGGTAAAGTAGAGGAGTGGTGAATTAGAAGAAACTTGGCAAGATAAACACAGTGACTGCAATAATTGGCTCAAACATCACAACAATTGTGAGGCTCATGCAGAATTGAACAGTGATTAGGTTTTTCTCCTCATTGTGCATGGGGCTGCTAAGACTTGGAATCTACTCAATGTCACCCATTAACAGCATCAATTGTAAGAGCAGGGGATACCAAGATACCCTTGTTTACAGCAATGAGCACAATGGTGCATAAAATTTCGGAAGCCAAGAGTTTGCTGTCTCTTATATTCCAAGTCAAGAAGACCAAAAAACAAAAACAAAAACAAAAAACTCACCTATGATTAAGGTTTCTTTGGGTTCTAGAAGAAAAATATTCCATATTAGAAATACTAGTTATGGCCTATAAATCTTAGACATGGAAGATTTCGTTCTTTGAGTAATACCCAGTCAGATCATTCACTGCAGGAAATCCCAGTAGGAATGCAATCTGTCCTACAACTTGGTTTGTAGGACATCAAGGGCTAAAGGTGCTCTCAATATCATCGAGTCGACTCCTACTTAGAGATACCGTATAGGACAAAGATGAACTGCCCTTGTGAGTTTCCAAGACTGTAAATTTTCTTTGGGGCGGTGGGGATTGAAAGCCTAGTCTTTCTTAAGAAGAGCGGCTTTTGGTTTTGAATTGCTGGCCTTGCAGTTAGTTGCTGAATGTGTAATAACTACACCAATGAGAAAATATGCACTAAAATGCATATACAAAGCTGCAATAGGAAAATGACACTAAAACTAGGAATTAGTATCAAATCTATTCCATCTTCAGTAGGTAATTGCATATGCTTTCCAATATGGCTTTTATAGATCAAAATTTGTCCTCCCCCCAAATATGTCTCGTAAATCTTATCCTCTATACCTATGGATATAATACAATTTGGGGCATCACTATGTTAATGAGGTAATGTTTGTGTAGGGTATTTCTCACATTGGTCTTTTTTGAGATATGCAGAACATGCTAAACCAGACGGCAAGCACAAAAGAGAATCCCACAGGAACAGAGGATTATTTCCATGCTGAGAGCTAATGTAATTTCTCATGCTAGGTTGTAGACTAGTTTGGTGCTTAATATCCTCTCCTTCCCTCCAATCTATCCCAGTTTTAATGGAAATATCTGCCATATCCCTGTGCAGCATTCTACTTTGCAATATGATTACTTATATACTAGATTTTACAGGTTCATAGATGGAAAGGAATTTTGGTTCAAGAGGGAAAGAATGTGTACACAGTTGAACTCTTATTTGATTTAGAGAACTCAGAAGATGAGTTTGGGGATTTCGTGTTTACTTAAGACTTTTAGGATGATGCAATGGGATGAATGTGTTTGGCATATGGGAACGGCATTGATTTTGAAGGACTAAAATGTGGAATGTTATGAATTGCATCTTCATGCCCAAATGTGTGCTGCAAGTCCAAACCCCTCTAGTTGTGCCTATGATCCCATTTGGAAATGGATTTTCTTTCTCATTTCATGAGAAATTATTGGTGTATAGGGTATCTTAAAATTAATCCTTTGAAATATAAAAGAACAGCTTAAGGAAGAAGCATAAATCAAACAGAAGATGCATGCCATATGATCCCCCAGATATCTAAGCAGAGAAGCTAAAATGTATACAAAAAAATTTCTCCCGGATCCAACAGACAGGACTTCTAGGATCAGTGTCCTGTCTTTGCAGGTCTTGAATCTCCTAAACTATGAGAAAACGGTATTCTGTTTCTTGAAACAAATTAGTATACTTGTGATATTTCCATTACAACAACCCTAGATAATTATCAAACAGATCTTGGTGTGTTACTTGGTCTTGGGAGAGATGGAAAATGTGACCTTGTGTCTATTGGGAGGTAGATTCTATGCAATTTGTTGTTACAATGTCAGACATACCTGAAAACAGTTCTCTGTAAAATGGACAGACTATTCTTAGGATCAAATCTGAGTAGGATCAGAGGGCATGAGTACACCGATTGAATGGGGAACTCAGACCTTTATTTCCCAACATTGCCTTTATGAGTTCCATATTGTGTTTACTTTTCATTTCTTCCACCTGCATCTATTTCTGTATGAGGTGGTGATAGAGGTTGAGTAATGCAGGAACAGAGAAAATAGGAAGGGAAAGACTGAACAAGGTTTATTAATGGATGAACTCCATTTATGGGGGAGTCAGCCAGAAATTGATGGCAGCTACACTACAACCATTTGATCTGACAGACAATGGAAAGGAAAATATACACTCCTGGCCTGTTCCCAATGAGGTGGTCATCTATTTAATGACTGGAAAATGAAGGGTTAGATAACAAGAGACTAGGAATTCTAGGCTGGAAATACGTTATGTAAATGAGCGTGTGAGTGAGATCAACAGGAGAAGAGTCTTACAGCACACAATGGCACCCTTCAATAAGTATTCATCACTGCCCAGAAGAGTCATGGAGCAAGGAAGTAGGAGATGACTCAGCCTTTGCCATCAGCTATCTCAGACTTAGTAGCCCTTCCCATCAGCTATCTCAGACCTATCACAAAGGGCACAAGTAGAGTGTCCTCCTTGGCAAAGACAGAGGCTAACTATAGGACTAAAAGAATGTGCTTTCACATATGAAGGATAACTGTCTTTTAACATCCAAATTCATATGAATTGTGACTAATTCTGAAGCCTGAATAGGGCACTATTTCTTAGGGAAAGGACCCATTTGGTGGCTAACTGACCGTGTTAGTCCGGGTAGACTAGAGGAACAAATTCATAGACCTGCATCTGGATATCAGGGTACGGTTTATATACAAGATGAATGGGACATAGAGAAAGCATCCCAACTCAGTCCAGTTCAAAGTCATAAATCCCATATTAGCCAATATGCCTGATATCAGTCTATAAAGTCTTCTTTCAACTCACGAAGTCACAGGCCAGTGAGTGTAGAGTCCTGGCACTGGCAGCGGCCTCGCCAAGTCTCCTCGCTTCCACGGCTCAGAGTCTATCAACAGCATCCGATGTTGGTAGAAGCAACTCAGCGCTGGCAGGGTTCTCCATGTGACTACTCCAGCTTCAGAGGTCTGGTTCTCCTCTGAACCAGGATAAGGCCATGTGGCTTCTCCTACGGCTTGTCTAGCTCTTCGGATGCTGCCAACTTGTCTTGTCCGTAGTTCATTGTTTCTAAGACTAACTCCCAACAACTGGAGAGATAGCTTCTTGTCTCCATGAGGGAAATACCGCAAGATTTCCCATACATATCAGGAGAAATCCATGCCCACACAGAGGGGTCATTGGCTACTCAATGGCTATCTCCAGATTGACAGTCTAGACTCCACTCCTACATCTCAATTATGAAATTAACATAAGCACACGACTGCCACACTGACTATATCAGTTCCCTTTCATCCTGAGAAGGCTAGTGGTTTGTCCTTACTGCCATGGGTTAGCTAGCTGTTCTGGGTATGTAAAATTTGCTGTTGCTGCTTCAAAGCCTTTTCCACATTGGGGTGCTTAGAGGGGTCTAGGAACGGACCTAACTATTGGATTAGGTACTTATTTTAGTTCCTCAAAACAACACTTTCTGGGAAATCATTTTCTCATGTGCCAGCTGAGCAAATTCGGGTCCAGAGGATTTCAGAAGTCCTTAAGTTAATGGAACTTGTATCGAGGAACTTGTATCCAGGTCTGTTCTATATAAGGGTCCATGTTTTTTATATAATGTCATATACGCAGTTCTTTCCCAATTGTAACCCAAAACATATGTTAATGTATTCTCACAGAAAAAAAAATCCTTATTAAATGGGTGAGATATCCTGAGGATTCAGGTTAAAAATGAAAGAGTGACAAAGTAGAAACCCAGAAGGTTATTTGTCAGGTGTAACAGGCACACTCACCACCGTAAGACTTCTATTTATAGAGACATTTTTGTTGATCTAATTTCCAAACAGTCTATAAATTTTCCTCGGAAACAGTTCTTGGCTAGTATTTCAAGTCTTGGCTGTGTTTTCTGGGGGAGGAATAGTTTGCAACATTGCCTTTTAATAGTGAAAACCAAATGAGTGACGTGCGTAGGCAGTGAATAATTCTAGCACGTAGCACACAGATGACATGCAGCCAGAGAAAAATTGTAGGAGGAACAAAGTCTTACAGGGCTCCACAACTGGGAGAAAAATATATGGAATATTTGAGGTGGCATAAGAGTTTCTAGTATGTGGTAGTTATTGAGTGTATATGTACATTTATAGAGCAGATATATTAATAAACATGTTTTATTGGGTATACATTGTTCTAAGAAAGCGTTTGTATAAAAGTGCAAAGCCACAGGAATGCTGTAAAAATTTTGAATGCTTGGAATTTTAACATATTTTTCTATGAATGGTATTGTAATTATACACAAGAGGTCTGAAATTCTCCTCAAACAGTATAAGGACGTCATAGTAGAATGTGCAAGGATTACAAAATTGATACTTGTGGGTAGGTCCCACAAGCCTTTAAATAAGTATTGATTGCTATAGAATAGAATTTTTGACTGATAGTTCTTTAAATTGATATTGACTGCTTAGCAGGGAAAATTTGACTGTCTCCCAACTGCAAAACAAACCTGCTTCCATTGAGTCTATTCAAATTCATGGGACAGTCTAGAATGCCCCCAAAGGCTATCATATTTACTGAAGATGACTCTTTTCTCCATGGAGTGACAAGTGAATTCAACCCTTTGACCTCTCAGCAGCCAAGAAGTTAACTTCTGCACCACCAGCCTACTCCTGAGATATATATTCATCTGTTTTCTTTTTCTTTTTTAGGCATCACTGCCCTCTGGTGGTGGGAGTAGGAGGCCCAGCCTTTGCTCATGTGAGCTGGAATTGAACCTCCATCCCAGTGGGCCGCAGTCCTGTGCACAACCACTATGCCACCGGGGTTCAGCCCTGTTTTCTATCTTATTGAGTATCTGATTACTTACTGTCTGGCTGGCAGCTGACTCATGGCAACCAGATACCCAGAATAATCAATCCCTTGGGATCATAAGAGTTTTTCTTAACTGACATTTTGGAAGCAGAGCACCAGATCTTTCCCCCTAATCCTTCTTAGTCTATAAGCTCAAACAAAGCATATTCAATCCAAACAACACACGTTTCCACTGGCAGATGAGTGATACCTGTAGTTGATGGTACTCATCCTTGAGGTGCACTGGATGAAATTAAATCCTGATCTGTCACATCACTCAAAGACCACTGCCCTCAAGTTGATTTTATCCAATAGTGACTCTATACAGCTTTTATCTTTTAGAAGCAGACAGTTTCATCTTTCTCCTGCAAAGTGCATGGTAGGCTTGAACCACTGACTTGGTGGTTGGCACTTGCAATTGATTGCTTATACAAGATTCACCAAGATTTCTTGGTCCCACACATGGTAGGCGAGAATTCTATTGAACAACCACTCATCCTCCCTTCTCATTGATCTCATCAATTGCAGCTCTCTTGAATCAAACTTGTTTCATTCACTCATTAATACACTGTGTCAGGTCCCTAAAGGTATTTTTATGTGTTCAGTAAACTCTGGCAATTCAATCTGATATCATTTTAGCTGCTCTAATCCCTGCAGTTATCTAAAGGAATGAATACATTTATTATGCTGATCTATAATATATGCAGAATTCTCCTGTGTTCTAATTTATGGTCTTTTCAGTTAACACATCTTTTAAGACTAGATGAGATAATTGGTTAAATCATCAATGCCTTTAATAGAACCACTTGGTGTTATGCTTTTGAGTTGAATATGAAAATGTGAAAAATTCATAAAAATTAAGATAATGAATTGTAGATATAATTAATGTCCTTTCAGAAAATAATTATCAGATATCAGTAGGAAGTATATTAAAATGTCAGCCATGGATATATTATTATTTGCACAAAATATAGAATTGAGTAGTATCAAAAAAGAATTATTAAACTGAAAATATACTAATGTCTAATGTAACATAAAAACTAGACTTGTAGCTAATTAAACAGAGATAAGGCATAATATGTATATTATTCTTGTGCATATTTCACTTGTAGATAAAAATGAATTGTGTCTGTGCTGAAGGATGAATAAAGTGTTGAGCTGTGGGAATATTTCACTTGCATAGAGAATAACCATGCAGAAAATCCACATTGGCATCATTACCTCTAATCCTGCACCCAGTCTCATCTAGGACCAATCTTTAGTCCACCAAACAGTTTTTGTAACCTCATCTAATATGGTGGCATCGAAAACATTCTGCAATGGTTTACTATGGATAATTTCCAGGGGGACACAATTGTATATCAAATGGATGTATAATGGTTATGTATAATGGTTTATGTATAATGGATGTATACTGTACAATGGATTCTGACTCATAGTAACCAAAGGGTACTGAGGAAAACTGCCTTTAAGTTTCCTAGGCAGCAATCTTTATTATTACTATTATTTTTTAATTGTTTTATTGGGGACTATTACAACTCTTATCAGACTCTATACATACATTCATTGTGCCAATCACATTTGTACATTTGTTGCCAGCATCATTCTTTTAACAGTTTCTTTCTACTTGGACCCTTGATATCAGCTTCTCATTTTTCTTAGCTTTGCATTTTGATTTTTAAAATAATTAAAAAAATAATTTTATTTCGGGCTAGTACAACTCTTATCACAATTCTTACATGTATCTATTGTGTCAAGCACATCTGTACATCGTTGCCTTCATCCTTCTCAAAACATTTGCTTTCTGCTTGAGCCTTTGGTACCAGCTCCTCAATTTTCCCCTCCCTCCCTCCGTCCCCCTCCCTCATGAACCTTGATAATTTATAAATAATGATTATTATTTTGTCATATCTTCCACTGTCTGACATGTCCCTTCACTTATTTTTCTGTTCTCTATCCCCCTGGGAAGAGGTTATATGTAGATCCTTGTAATCAGTTCTCCCTTTCTACTCAACCTACCCTCCACCCTCCTGGTATTTCCAATATCATCACTGGTCCTGAAAGGGTCATCTGTCATGGATTCTCTGTGTTTCTATTTCCTGTCTGTACCAGTGTACATCCTGTGGTCTAGCTGGAGTTGTAAGGTAGAATTGGGAGCATGATAGTGGGGAGGAGTGGGGAGGAAGCATTTAAGAACTAGCGGAAAGTTGTATATTTCATTGTTTGCTGTAATCATACTCACTGGCTCATCTCCTCCCCATGACCCTTTTGTAAGTGGATGTCCAGTTGCCTACAGATGGTCCTTGGGTCCCTTTTCTGCACTCCCCTTCATTCACAATTATATGATTTCTATTTTGTTCTTTGATGCCTGATACCTGATCCGTTCGACACCTTGTATTCTCACAGGCTGGCATGCCTCTTCTATTTGGCCTTTGTTTCTTCTGAGTTGGATGGCCACTTGTTTAACTTCAAATCTTTAAGACCCCTATATATTTCATAGCCAGGCACCATCAACTTTCTTCAGTACATTTGCTTATGCACCCATTTGTCTTCCACGATTGTGTTGGAAAGGTGAGTATCATGGAATGCAAGTCTAATAGAACAAAATCCTTTGTCATTGAGGGAATACTTGAGTGGAGGTCCAATAGCCATCTGCTACTTTAATATTAAACACACACACACACACACACACACATATATATATATATATACACAGAGAGAGATCTATTTTCCCATTGTTATATATAAATATATTTACCTATGCACATGCCTATATTTAGACCTCTATAAATGCCTTTTTCCTCCTACTTATTTTCTCTATTTCACTTTACCGTCCTCTTGTCCTACTCTCATACTCAGCCTTCATTTGGGTTTTAGTAATTCCTCTCAGTTACATTGCCCTTGATCCGTCCCCACCAGGCCTCTTACACCCTTCTGGCCACTGATTTTGAGTCACTTGCTGTTCTGGCTGCAATCTTTATGGTAGCAAATCACAGAGTTTTTTTCCCCACCCAGGGGCTGTGCATTCAAGCCAATAATCTATTGTGCTCCTGGGCTCCTCAAAAGGACAGGTTAAAGCAGGAAGGGAATCTTGCTTTTTTTAAGTTCTTAAAATCTTTCTATTTAAATAGAAGACATTTATAAAGCTCGTGATTGGATCCATTCCTTATTTTGCGCCTCAAAATAGAAATGCTTATAACATTAATCATCTTTTAATGACATGTGAAGAAATGATACACTGCATCCAATAGAAACCAAATGTACCCAAAAGATTCCTAATTAAAAGTTTTTGCTTGCTCAGCTTTTAGTGAAAATAATGAATGAGCAAAGAAGTCCTCCTCCCTTCTCTTTGAATTAGTTTCACATCCCCCATGAAAAGATTGATATCTCCCCAGGGTGATCAGCCTTACAGATTGAGAGACACTGTCCCAGGTAGAGAGAAAATCAGAAAATTGTAAGAACAGTTTGTGATCTCCAGGTAATTTACAAAACAGAAGTCGACTGCAAGCTATATTATTATGTAAAGTGACAAAATATAATTACTGGGTGGGAGGCCTCTGTTTTTGAAGCTGCAGTCTACAGAAATGCAGGGGGAGGTGAATTACTTTCAGCTTCCCTTCTATCATCACTCATCTATCTGAATGTAGTCTCAGGTCAAACCCAGGTGGAAAAATAATGTTCTCTTTCATTATCTATGACAATGGTTACAATAATGAAAGACCACATCCACCCATTCTGTCACCAAATCTTTCGGAAACTTGTACTCTGCACTTGTAGGAAGCTATTGTCTATTGCTGAGTTTTAGTGAACAAGATCTCTCATGTATAAAGTGTTCATGAGGATTAAAGAATACATTTGGAGGTATTTTTTCCTCTCAAATCTATCAGTTGTAATGTTGGTTACCCTGACTTTAAACTGAATTTTAGTTGGAACTTGAAAATTTTGCTTTTAGAATTGAAGTCTTCATCTTCACTGGATTGAACTGTATTGCTCAATATATGTGCTATACATTTTAATCCCTGTGTTGTGGTTATAATTCCATTTGAGGAGGAGGCAGCCTTCATTCCCTAACGAGGCAGCCTTCGGGTGTTTTGATTCAATCTCTTTTGTGGTCTGAAACAGGTAAAGCAGGAAACGAAAGAGAGATCTCGCTGTCATCGAGTCAGTGCCGACTCACAGGTACCCACTCTGGGTTTCTGAGACAAAGCCCAGTTTTTCTCACCTAGAGCTGCTGCTGGGGGTTTCACACGGCGCATCGTGTGGATCACAGAGTTACCACTACACCACCAGGACTTCAAATGTATTTCTAGTGAAACACAATTATGAAAATGTGGTTGGTCAGGGGAGGAAGGGTGATACTGTTAATGCAGTAGCAAAACACTTCTCATTAGGTTTATATATATTTAGTGGAAGGCAGAACTTAAGGAAATGAATGTGTATATCTAGCTGACGAGATTTCTCGACAAAAATCTTAGCTTAAGGGGCTGAGGCCCAGTGGCTAAGTGGTTGAGTACGGGACTGCGGCCCGCGGGCTCCGTGGTTCAAATGCAGCAGTGGCTCCCAAGAGCAGCGCTGGGTAGCTCCCACGACCACCAGAGGGCAGTGATGCCCAAAAATAATAATAAAAAAATCTGAAAATATGAGAGGGAAAAGATGGAATTAAAAATGAAATCCTGAACTGTGGTCTTTAGGGACTCTTGTGATCTGGAACTGATTTGGCCTTCATGTTAGCATAAATGACAATGTCTGATGAAAATAGCAGAATTCACTCGAAAACAAAGCTTTAGGAAAGGAGCAACAGAACAGGAACTATGGGGAGGAAGTTGGGTACACCGTGGTCCTCTGTGAGCATTGCAATGGATGAGTTGAAACAAAATGGATATAAACTGCTGAATGTACAGATCAATGATCAGCTCTGTAAACATTCATCTCACTAGCACTTAAGAAGTAAAAGGAAAGGTTATCGATCACAGAAGAAATCATTTATAAGACCACTATTTTGAAATGTCAAGAGAAAATTTTCACACTAAAAACAAATATTTGATGATTACCAGAGGTGAATGGAGAGGGAAGGAATGCGAATGGTTGGATAGTAGAAATGTATTGTGGCAGTCATGTGCTTATGTTAATTTTATAATTGAAATGTAGGGGTGGAGTCTCGTGAAGATGAGAAGCGATCTTCCCCAGTTGTTGGGAGTTAGTTTGAGAGATGATTAACCACAGGCAACACAAGATGCAGCCTCTGAGAAGCTGGAGGAGCCAGCAGAGAGACCACTCTCGGCTTTGCCCTGATAAAGACAGACCTCTGAAGCTGGAGTGGCATGCTGTTGATGGACCTGAGCCCTGGAAGCGAGGAGCCATGGGGAGACCCCTGCCAACGCCAGAATTCTGCACTCACTGACCTGTGACTTCCTGAGTCAGAAGCAGACTCTTAGATTGAAGGGGGCATATGTGTTAATATTGGACTTATGACTTTGCACTGGACTGGATTGGGATGCCTTCTTAGTGTCACATTTCTTTTGTATATAAACCCTTTCCTTATACCTATATGCGTGTCTCTGAAATTTGTTCCTCTAGTCTACCCAGAATAACACAAATGTATTGATGTGATCAAAGGTGAAGACAACACACACTCAGAGGGTGATCAGAAGACATAATGTTAAAGGAAGACATTGGAAGGAGTGTTCAAGGCAACAGAAGTAACTTGTGCTATTACAGGCACAATCCTGTAATAACTGTGACCTCCAGGTAGAGATATTTACCTATTTCAACCGCATCCCTGAAGCTTGTAGAACATGTGGTTTCAAAATTATAAAAATATCTTAGATAAAACCATTTTCCTTGAGAGAATAAATCACTTGACCTGAGTTCAGGTGTAAGGTCCCAGGGAATACAATAAGTCGGCTAATTGACTTAACATAATACTCAAAGACAATGTTCTGTTTCCTACTCTGGTGATTAGAGACTAGGGTGTTAAGAGCTGTGAGAAGCCATCTAAGTTCTAATTATCAGTCTCTCCCTGTCTGGAAGAGCAAAATGTGATTGAATCAAAGCACATGAGTCCAATTGATTCATGGGCCACAAGAATATCAGTCTGTATGATTCAGAGCTAAGAACTTTAAGATGGTGCCAAGGTAAAATTGCCAAGTTCTTCAACAGGGAGTTACATTAGAAGATCCTATAGAAAGTGAAGAAAAAGGTGGAAGAAAACTCAAAATCCTAAACAAACAAACCATAACAACAACAACAAAAACAGGTGTATTCGTCTGTTACAAATGTACTTGACGCCCTGAGACTCTGAACCATATTCCTTGATAACTAGAGCTGAACTCTTTCCCTTGGCTGACTTTTCAGTTGAAAAATTGTAGGTGTGTAAGGGGAGCAATGGCACTAATGAAGCACACACACCTTAGATAATCAACTGTTGGAGACCAAAATGTCAGTATTGACCCAAGGGCAAAGTTCAGACAGGCTAACAAAGAAGAAAAGGAAACAGAAAACACAGGGAAAAAGTGACATGCATGATGTTTCATTATATGGATTATCAATTAGCATGGAGAAAATATGGAAATCATTGACTAGAAAACTAATCTGTTCCCTAAACTTGCACACAGTTCACAATAATTTGGCCTGTTGCATAAACCTGCACACAATTCACAACGAAGTGCTAACTAAAAAAAAAAAATCAATTAAATGAATTGCATAAAGTGAAAACAGACACTTAACAAATTCAGTTAAACAAACAAAAGGTTTGTGCCTTAGAATACTCATCCAGAATGTAGCTACACTCAGTTTTGTAAAAGAAATCTGGCCTATGACTGATAACATGTAATCAGTGGCCATAGAAGGAAACACATGAGCTTAGACTGAAGGGGGCAAAGAAAGAATGAAAAGAATGAACATTGTTTGCCTCTTGGAATTCCTCAACAGGAAAAAAAATCCTCCAAGTAATGGAAAACACCATCACTGGACCAGCTCAGCAACTGCTGAAAGGAAAACAGACCTGGTTGCCAGGTTCTCTGAGATCTGAAAGAAGGTGACCACAGTCTCCTCGACTTCAAAAAGAGCGCTCCTCATTAGCTCACCTTTGGACTGTGAAGCTACTATGCAGGCTTGGCTGGGGCATGCGACCACTGTCCACAGGTGAGTGAGCATTGCTGATAGGTGTAAGGTCCCTGTGTAAGATGGGACAGTAGCTTTGCCACTTTCTTGGAGTAAGAGGATGAACCACTGTTTCAGTCTATCTTGAAGGGAAAGCTGAAGCTCAGGGTCAAGGGACCTCAATGAGACTCCAGAGGCTGTGGTCAACACTAGCCAGTGGCTGGAGGATCGGGTCCTTGCCCAGATGGTCTCAGAGAACAGAGTTTCAAGTATTGAGATGAATACAAATGACTGATGGATTTTGGTCTTGCTTGTTGCTTAAGATTTCTGTACAATTTCTCCCTTCCCACACCTACCTACCTTTCTCCCCACTCTACCATCATATTTCCCAAGCAATTTGTATTCTAGATTCACAGGTGAAAAGGAGTTTTATCCCAGGATGGAATATACCTAAAGTCTCATTTGTGTTTAATTTAGATATTTCAGAAAGTGAAGTCTTAGATTTAGAACCAATGTAAGACTTTGGGGATAATAAAATGGATTGATTATGTTTTGCATGTAGAGCTCAAAAACCAAATCCACTGCTCTCAAACAAATTCCTATTTACAGCAACCATTTGGACAGAGTACAACTGCTCCATATTGTTCCCAAGGCTGTAATTCTTGAAAGGAGTAGACAACCTTATTTTTCTCCTCCAGATTGGTGAGTCTCAAGCACTGACTTTTTGGTTAGCATTCCAGTTTTCACTGACGATGCCATCAGGACTTCTGTTATGAGGGAAGAACATGGATTTTGGAGAGCCAACGAATGGAATGTTATGAATGGAAATATGCCCCCAAGGAATGTTGATTGTACATCCGAATCTCTACGTGTATATCTCACTAAAATATGTGTCTTTATTTTGCTAACAGTGTTAACAAAAGTGTCAGTGTAAGATGTATGTAGAGTTAATTTATCTGAAATATAAATTAAACTAAACAAGTGACTGAAGAGAGAGATTTGGGAGCAGAGTGATGCTGTACTACATGGAGATCTCTGAGCAACTAGGGAAGAAGCTGAAGGGAAAGGGCTCTTTCCCCCAAATTGGCAAAAAACAAAACAAAACAAAACAAAACTAAAAACAAACCCATGTCTCCCCCTCAAGTTGGTGCCCAGAATTTGGATTTTAGCCTTTTATTCAGTGAGGAAATAAATTTCTGTTTGTTAAATCATGTACTTGTGGTACTTCTGTCATAGCAGTACTTGAAAACGATGATGCTCATTTTTTCTTTAAAGTTGCTTAAATATTCTTATCATGTAATTTGGGTCCTTTACAGATGGAAGAGGTTTGTAGTATATAACAACTTGAGAGATGACTTTCAGGGAAAGAAACGTTTAGTGTTTAACACTTGATTCCTACTGTTTGTGATGGCAGATACATTTCAGAGGGACTTCTAGACTAAGAAGGAACTGGTGATCTATTTCTGAAAAATCATCTAAGGGAAGGTGTTAGTCCAGGTAGACTAGAGGAACAAATTTCATAGACACACATATGGATATAAGGAAAGGGTTTATATACAAAAGGAATGTGACACTAAGAAGGCATCCCAATCCATTACAGTACAAAGTCATAAGTCTGATATTAACCCATATGCCCGAAATCAGTCTACAAAGTCTCCTTCTGACTCAAGAAGTCACAGGTCAGTGGGTGCAGAATTCTGGCACTGGCAGGGATCTCCCCATGGCTCCTCACTTCCAGGGCTCAGGGTCCACTAACAGCATGCTGCTTCAGCTTCAGAGGTCTGGCTCCATCAGGGCAAAGCCATGTGGTCTCTTCGCCGGCTCCTCCAGCTTCTCAGACGCTGCTATCTTGTCTTTTCCGTGACTCATCGCCTCTGAGACTAACTCCCAACAACTGGGGAAGATAGCTTCTCATCTTCACAAGGGAAATACCGCGAGATTTCCCAGAAGTCTCAGGAGAAAGCCATGCCCACATAGAGGCCTCATCGGCTACTCACTAGCTATCTCCAGATTAACAGGCTAGACTCCACCCCTACATTTCAATCATAAAATTAACATAAGCACATGACTGCCACAAGGAAACTCAATACACGATAATGATACAATCTAGGCCCGTCCGTTCTGTTATTTCACACCCACTAGCCAGATCCTTGATGCCGTGGTTGTTACGAGTTGGACCGCTAACTGTGAGGTTGGCAGTTCTAAATCATCAGTCAACCGAGCAAGTCAGGAAAGACTTTCTGCTCTCGCGAAGTGTTATATGTCGGGAACTCACAGGGGCAGTCCTACTCTGCCCTATAGGCTCATGATGAGTCAGAATTGAGCAGTGTGGTTGTGATTTTTTACTTGTGTAGCTTTTAGTTTCGTAGGCTCAGGGTCTCCATTAGCTGAGGCCAACTCAGATACAGCTTACAATGGACAAAGAAGCTTCCCAAAAGTACCTATTATATTTTCATTTAGACTTGGGTCCCGATCTTCGAAAATTGTTTATAGTAGTTCATAAACTTTTGGTATACATATGTGACTTCAAGGTAATTGAAGTACATTATTTGTGGTTTTATATTGTATTCTTGTTTGATTTCTTGTCTCCCCCTTGTTCTCCTAAGAGAGCCAAGTTTATTAACAAAATCCATCCCCTTACTTGAAACTTTTAGTAATTTAACAAGAGAATCAAGTGTATTGAGGGGCGACTTATGAAATATTTATGGAACGCCAACACTTGCAGTGGATTAAATGAAGGCTTCTCATTGCCATGCCTGTCTTCACTGTGGCTACTTATAGACAAAGTTAACAAATAATATTCTAATGAAATGCAGACTTCCATTTATTTCCAAATGCACAATCTGATACATTTAGCTATCGGTGGAGTGGGATGGCAAACAAACACACAACCGTCGATAACTAAATAATCCAAATAAAACCCATATTACTTGATGGAGTAAAGTAAAGAAAGAAAATTATTCTCCAATTTACAAAAAATCACTTCATTTTCTTTCACTTATATGTAGCAGCCCTTGTGGCACAGTGGATTAAGCATTGGCTTGCTAATAGAAAGATCAGTGGTTCAAACCCATCAGCTGTCTCCCAGGAAGGAAATAGTGTAGGGTTTCCTAATGATTTACTACACTAGAAATCCATTGTGGCATTTTTATTCTGTCCTGAAGAGGTGTTCAGCATGGGTGTGGCCTCATTTATATATATATGCAGAGTTTAAAGGGTTAAAACACCATGTAGCCTTAGACCACAGAGTTACACTGCTTCTGTGCCACCTCTTCGCGGCAGAGGCAAATGCTGTCAATCCTTTAACTTCTTCTTCGTGTATTTATCTCCCCACCCATTCGGAGGATGCTTGTACTGCTACTTTCTGATTTTTCAATTGTAAACAATAGATACACTTTTAAGTGGACGTTGAGGGCTTCTCTGTCTTATATCCCCTCCCTTCTCCATTATCCTTCCCTTCCTCCTGCTCCGAAAAAGGCAGTGCTAACATTATTTTTCAAATCAGTGTCCAATGCTTATGTTGTTATGACTTGGTAAATATTGTTCACATCAATATTGTAATATAAGTTGCTCTGATTACCTTGCCTCTTTTGTAGAAATCTATTTTATTTTGTTGGTGTGAATAATCACCTTTTTCCCCTTTGGCCTGATTTTCTATATGTTTATATATTTTGGTGATATTTACTATCGATTCATATTTAAGAGTGGGGTAGTAAAATAAGCAATTGAAAACTTTACACATAACTGCTTCCTGATTGCTAAGCTTGGCCAGAATTCTTCAGGTGGTTAGAGTTCTGTATAGGTTGCCACATGGATCACTTCTGTAGTGAACAACCCCCAACTTACTGCCTTAGAGTTGATTCTCACCCATAATGACTCCATGGGTGAGTAGAATTGCCCTTGTGAGTTTCCAAAACTATAATTCTTTATGGGAATAGATAACCCAGGTTTTCTCCCTAAATTAACCCTAAATTATGTAAAGGTTCAGAAACAATGGAACTTATTATTATTCATTTCCTGGTTAATCTATATTTCTCCTTTCTGTAGAGATTCAGAAATAATGGCTTTTTTCTTATTTTTTTTAAATCCTACCAGACAGATAACCGTAATGAGGAACAGATAAATGTGTGGGGGGAGGGTATCAAGATGGAAGAAGTATCACACATTAATGTAGTAATGGGGAGTAAATTGTAGTTATGTTGTTAAGTGTTTATCTTGTCTATAGCACTCCCATTGTAGAAGGGGAGAAAGGTACATTGCTTTTTATAACCTCAGGTCAGAAATTGCACTTATCATTGCTGTGCAAATTGGAGTGTCCAAAATTAGTTCAAGGGTACACAAAGGGTGCAGAGTTAGGTACCATAAATGTAGTCTTAGGCTATGTAACTACTTCCCAGGTTATGGATGAAGAAGCATTAATTTGGATGGCAGGAAGGTTGCTATAAATGTCAGTATCCCCAGAGCTTTGCTAGAAGCCGTCTCTACTAAATATACACTAGGTAGTCACATTCTGTTAACCAGTGGGGGGATTTACCAATAAGCAAGGAACTGAAAAAATAACCTTCAAACTCACAGTCATCAAGTTCCTCCTGACTCACCATGATGTCATAGGATAGAGCAGAATTGTCCCCTTTGAGTTTCCAAGGCTGTAAATCTTGATTAGAGTATAAATATCATTTCCTTTTTTTCTGTGGAGCATTTGGTGAGCTCAAACTACTGACCTTGTGGTTTGCAGTCCAATGTGTAATTCACTAATCACCAAATCTCCTTTAAGGTAAGAGTTTGTTCTTACTTACTAATCTGTAGCGAACAATTTCTCATGGGATTCACGGCATCTTTGATGCAGGTAATAAACATGGTAAAATGCTTATAACAGATTAGTAGGCATAAGTAAGTCTGTGTTTTTCATACTTCCTAGGTACATTGTCTTTGTCAAGGACAGTGTTTTTGAAAAGAGGCTGAAGTTCTGATGGAAGGTGCCATGGTTTTATGAGATACACAGAAGCAGAATCTCTGATGTGGTGCAAAAGCATGAAATTTTTCACTACAAATTAGGAAATAAGCAAAAGTAAACATTCACTTATGTTGTTTGTTGGGCAATTTGACACAGCTTTTTTATAGATTAGAAAAATCTCTACAGAAACCAGTAATAGAATGAGAAGAATAACTAGTGAGTTGACAGGTAAAGCAGGTAATTGTTAATTCCAATCTTAAAATAGTCTTTGAATTTCAGAATATGTATATTTATCATATTGCTTAATCCAGGATCTATCTATCTTATCTATGTATAATCCCTCTATCTATCAATCATCTATCTATCTCTCTAGCTATAGATCACACTGGGAAATTAATCAAGAATAAATTGCTTTTATTTTATTAGCAAGGAAGAAGTATATGTAATAATGGTTTCAAGAGCAAATGAAGAAGAAAATAATTAACTCTGATAAGGAATTGAGAAACTGGATAGGGAAGGGGATCAAAGTGGAGGAGAATCGCATAGTAGCACAGTCATGGAGAAGAAAAGTTGACTATGTTGTTAGGTGTTATCAAGTTGGTTCTTCCTTAGAGCCACATTACATGCAACAGAAAACACATGCTGCTTTTCGCCAGAATACTCTCCCAATAGCTATGTTTGAGTCCATTGTTGGACCCCCTATGTCAATCCATATCATGGAGGGTCTTCCTCTTTTCTATTGCCCTTGTACTCTACCAAGCATGGTGTCCCTTATGAGGAACTCGTCTATCCTGATAATATGACACAGGTGTATGTGATGCAGTCTCACCATCCTTGCTTCTAAGAAGCATTCCAGCTGTACTACTTCCAAGACAAATTTGTTGGCTCTTCTGGTAGTTCATAGTATTTTCAATATTCTTCAATAACATCATAATTCAAATACATCAATGCACCTGTGGTCTTCTCTGTTCAGTGTCCAACTTTTGCAAGAATGTAAGATGACTGAAAATACCATGGCTTGGGTCAAGTCATCAAAGTAACACCGCAGGCTTTCAACACTTAGAGGCTTATGCAGAAGATTTTCACAAATGCACTAATTGTTTGATTTCTTGACAGTTCCTTTCATGGGCACTGGTTATGGATTCAATCAAAATATAATTATTGACAACTTCAATCTTTCATCTATTTGCGATGAAGCTCTACATTGATGAGGATTTAGTTTTTCTTTATATTGAGTTGCAATCCATACTGCAAGGAACAATTCTTGATCTTCATTAGCAAGTGTTTTCAAGTCCTCTTCACTTTCTGCAAGAAAGGGTGTATTGTTTGCAGGCCACAGCTTACTAGTTGACCTCAAGGCAATTTTGCAGAGCTGTTTTAGAGCTGCCAATAAATTCCCCAAAGGCATGCCATTGTAAACCTACCTTTGAAGATTCTCAACTCCAGCTAACCCAGTTCACCCAATTAAGTGTCCATAGGCACACCACTCCTAAGGCCAGGTTTCTGGCCCAAAGCACTTACCTTAGCTTGCTCTTTGGTAGGGGAAATCCACTGTTCTACCTGGAGTGCTGACTTCTGGTTCTCCTGCTCCTCCTCTGCTACTTGCTACTTCTCTGGTGTCCCAGCTGTTTCTTGTGTCAAAGAATTTCAATGTACAGGGATCTTGGTTTATAAAGGATCCACTTTATTCCTGCTTCTTGCTGGGAGTGAAATCACTCTTCCTATTTTTGAGATTACTGACTCTACGCTCATTAGGGTGGCATGTACCATTAATCCTATTAATAATAACTCACAATGGAAATATATAGTCTAATATCTTCATCTACCTTCTTACCTACACCCATCTAGAAATTGATGGTCCTTTGGTAGCTGTAACAAAGCATATGGCAAGAAAGACTATATTAAATAATTTACTGGTTTGCAGTAATCAAAAGGACTAGGGTATACATGTGGGGGAGAGTAGATGTGGTACATTGAAGGACAAGACTTGAAGAAAATATAAGAAGCAAAATATAGGCAAAATTATCTTTGTAGGTTTGATATTGCAATAAATGATAGCATGTTTTGGGAATAGTGATGGTGACTCAGACATCAGTTTTTTGAAGAATGAGAAGAAATGGCTGGAGTCTTTTAGGTTAAAAGTCTTTAGAGGGGAATTGAAGAAAATATGGTAAAAGTACAATTATAATAAGAATCCTGAACATAGTTCCAAGCTTTTGTGTTGTGACAAAAACTACAATGCAAAAATCCAAACACTGCAATCAAATTTATTCCTACTTGCTGTGATATTGTGGAATAAAACAGAATTGCTCCTTAGGGGTTTGAGGCTATAAATCTTATGAAAACAGATAGCCTCATCTTTCTCCCTTGGAGAGACTAGTAGGTTTGAATAATTCACACAGAGCCTAACCAGCAGAGCCACTAGGGCTACAGCTCGGGAACTAGATTTGATGAAAAAGTGAGTAAGGTATGTGGGAAACCAAAATCCAATTAGAGCAGGAATGATGAGAATATTAGTCAGAGAAGAGTGTGAGGTTAGAGTCAGTTCTAAAAACCAAAGAGGGGTTTAGGTATTGAGAAATGGGGAAGGGGTCCAGGGATTGGGAGAAAAATATACAGAAGGCATTCACAGAATTGGAATCTGTGGAATGAAGAGTAATGGAAGAACTGTGATAATTGATATGTAAAGGGATAGCTTTCACAATGAATTTAGTTCTAGAACTTCCAAACCGAGAGCAGGAGACAAACTGAGAGTACAGAAACATAAGGGGAATGGGTTAGATGTGAGGCTGTGCCAGGGCTTCTCCACGATCCCTGCTGATCAAGGCTTGTAGAAGAAAAATCCAACCCTACATGTGCTAAGGAAGCTCTGGTGCCAATTTGATGAAGAGTGTAGGGGTAGAATGCAGCCTGTCAGTCTGGAGATTGCCAGTAGACCTCTGCGTGGGCATGGCTTTCTCTGAGAATTCTGGGAAATCTCGTGATATTTCCCCTGTGGAGATGAGAGACCAGACACTCAGTCTCTTGGAGTCTGTCTACTGATAAGACAAGATGATGGCATGCTGACAGATCCTGAGTCTTTGGATGTGGAGGAGCAAGAGGAGAAGCCACATGGGCTTAGCCTGATGTAACCAGACCACTGGGGCCAGAGAAGCCACAGAGAGAACCCTGACAGTACTGAGAGGCTTCTACTGCAAATGGATACTGCTGATGGACCCTGAGCCCTGGACATGAGGAACCCTGGGGAGACCCCTGCCAGTGCTGGGGTGCTTCTACTGCTGTTGGGCACACAAGAGTGCACCTACTGGCCTGTGATCGTTCTGATGTCATTGCCCATGCTTCATTAGTTGGAAGGAGACTTTATAGACTGGTATTGGTTAATATCAGCTAATATCAGCTCATATCAGACTTATGACCTTGGGCTGGACTGAGTTGGGATGCTTTCTCAATGTTCCATTCCTCTTGTATATAAACCTTTCTCTTATAGCCATATGCATGTCTATGAATTTGTTTTTCTAGCCTACCCGGACTCACACAGACGTTACCATGAAAAATGAAAGCCATTCCTATTCAGGAAGGAGACTTGAGATCGAGTGACAAAGCATTAACATCTCTGTTGTATGAATTATGTATCTTTTATTTTTTCCAAATCATTTTATTAGGAGTTAATCCATATATCATATCATCCCATAATTCAATCAATCAGTGCTGTGTATTTGCTATCAGAATCAGTTTCAAACATTTTCTTTTTTTTTTGGAGCTTCTTGATATTAACTCCTCCCTCCCTCATACTACATCCCAGGAATGCTTATTCTAGTTTTTGCTCCTCTTTTGTTTTCTGAATAAAAACCCAAATCAAATTCACTGCAATCAAGTTGATGCCAATTTACAGAGACGCTCAAGGGCAGGGCAGAACGGCCCCTGGGAGTTTCCAGGACTATAACTCTTTGTGGGTGTAGAAAACACATCTTTCTCCCTTTTTTCTGCATAAGTGTACCTATTATCACAGCTTTAAAAATGTATTTATATTTTCTAAAGATGTCTAATGGTTCTACCTCTCTTGTATGATCATTTTGAAAATAATATAACATTTCTATGGGACATATAATTCTGTATAAAATCCTGGCTGAAAATCTGACACCTAAATCATAGCTGATCCATAAGTGTATGCCCTGTAAGTTGGTTATTAAAAAATAAATAAATCATAAATTCTGTGAGCAAAGTTAATAACAAACATAAAGGCTATGGCAGGAGCTAGACCAGTCTTCTGATTAAATGAAAGAGATTGATTTAAAATTTATACTATCAAGCAAAAGGCAATTTCTGTATTATCCCCAGGCAGCTACACATTGGTGGGGAACCCAGCAAGTTGCAAGTCTCTCTATTATACACACTTACTTTCAAATTGTTAGTCCATTTCATCATCAATCATTCACTCTTTCATTCAGGAAACATAAGCAAGCAGTGCAGTTCATTTATGGAATACTATTTTCATACTTAGCAATGTGTGAAACTCAATTCTTCACATTGTTAAATCCAGTCTTATTTTAGCACCAAGGAGCTGCCAGTGTAAGTAGGGACTGTCAGCAAAGTTCTAAACAGGCGAAGGGACTCAGCATAGATAGCATTCTTAAGTTTCTCTCCAAGTGCAAAAATAGTCATTTTAAAAAAATGTTAAACCATCCTTTAGTTTTCGCTTAATGATGGTAAGGTCCCCAACTAAAGTCATTGGCACGGAATCAAGGCTGACCCATGGAGATCCTTTAGAACGAGATATAATTGACCTTTTGAATTTCTGAGATTTAGCCCTTTATGGGAGTAGAGAGCTCCTTTCTCTGTGGATCCGCTGATGGTTTCAAACTGCCGACCATTCAGATCACAGCCTCAAGTTGCTACATAATTTCATGCCAGTTTGCTCTATGGAGGTGTAGGCACGGAGTGTAGTCTGTCAACCAGGTCACAGCCTGATAATACGTCCCTGTGGGCATGGCCTTCTCACAAGGAGGGTTATGAGAGCAGCCCGCCCCCCCACCCCGCTCCCACACACACTTTCCTTCACCTTTTTGTTGACAAGCCAAGCCCAGACCTGCAGTAGCCGGGTGATGCAGCCGCTACCCTTGCATCCACACAACGCTGCACCACCTTCCATCGATCATTCTGCTTTCCAAATCATCCTGCTTTCTGAATCGTTGCATATAGCTGTGCGAGTCTGAAGAGGAATCTATGGACTAGTCTTGAATGTGTGGACTTACTCTGGATTGGGCTGGGATGTTCACTTGACATATAATGACTTCTTGATATAATGCTCTCTCTGACACATGTATGAATGTCGTTGGATGTGTTTCCCTCGTCAGCCTCGCCTAATGCACAAACATGTAACCAATTTTAAGGTAGCTCACTCCAAAGTTCTCAACTATTTAAGAAAATGAAGCTGAGATGTTACTTGAGACACACTCTCTCTCTCCCATGTGCTCTCTTTATCATTTAGAACTGCCTCTAAATTTGGTTTTGTACTAGAGATTTCCAAATCACACATACAAATCAAATGAGGATTTATATCGATTCTAAGTTGCTTCATATCCCTGGTAAAATTAGAATATTTATTTGA
Organism: Nesogale talazaci; assembly: GCA_004026705.1. NCBI lineage: Eukaryota > Metazoa > Chordata > Mammalia > Afrosoricida > Tenrecidae > Nesogale > Nesogale talazaci. The sequence goes on along the minus strand of PVJH01024215.1, from coordinate 7,092 downwards.
TGTAAACACTCTCTACCACTTGAAATAGACTTGACTACTTCTGGACAAGTTCTTTATCAAATTGTTCTATTTTTTTCACTTTTGAAATTAATTTCCAGCTTAACAAGAGTTGAAAAGAAAGACTTTCAAGTCATGAAGTTGTTATGTGTGTTTGTGCTCCAGAGGTGGGGGTGGGGGGGATTTCAAAGACTCCTGATAAGGGTTTGTTTCTTTGCTTTTCCTTCTTCACAGTTGTTGAATTTTGAAGTGTTACCCTGCATCGCATTACCTCCTTTGTACTGATGATCTAATCATCTGTTGATATATCAATTGTCTTTTATAGCTTCTTCAAATAGCAGAAGAAAAGTCAGTTACATATGATTTTCATAACCTCTTTTCTTGGATGTGCAAACTAATTATTTCTGATTTCTTTATTTTTATGATGCAAAGAGAAAGCTCTTTGGCCATGTTGGTAGAAGATGACCATAACCAAGGGACAAAACAAACGAGCCTTGAAAATATGACCTGCACGAAAGATACTACCTTTCTGTGGGAAACACACACATATCTGAAATTTAGGCACACATAAAAGGGAGATGAATCTGAGAGATTTTGTTTTGTTAATTTAGGAACATTTTTCAAAGCTTCCACAGGTCCTTTTTAACAGTCACCTATTTGAGACTACTGACTATATTTTGAAGGGCAGAGAATATTGTGTGACATATATTTCTGATTTGGGCATGTTATATCAATAGTCACAGCTTCTATGTTTTTAAATTGGAAGGCCTAATGAAATCTGTAAGAAAAATAAGTGGTCAGATTTTGGGCCTCTGCTCAAGCCCTCCCTCAATGCAAGAACGCTTGGTTCTAACAACCTGATATTCTGTGATGTTCCCCTTCTCAACATGACCATTGAAGACAAAATGGGTGCATAAGCAAATGTGGTGAAAAACGCTGACGGTGCCCAGCTATCAGAAGGTAGAGTTTCTGAGGTCTTTAAAGCTTGAAGTTAAACAAGTGGCCATCCAGCAGAGAAGTAAAAAGCTCACACGGAAGAAGCACACCAGCCTGTGCAATTAGAAGGTGTTAACAGAATGAAATAACAGGCACCAGAAGATCCACACAAGCAAATAAAAAACCCAACATGTTGTTGAGAATAAAGGGCTCAGAGCAGAGACCCAAAACCTCATCTGTAGGTAGTAGGACGTTTCCTTACAAAAGGGTCACAAGAAAGGTATGATTCAACCAGGGCACAAATATAGCACTGGTGAAACACAATATTCTTCTGGTTCTGTGAGGCTCTCCACCCCCACTATCATAATCCCAGCCTGCTTTTCAGTTCTGGACTGGAATGTATACCAGTATAGAAAAGACCTCATGACATGGAATTCAGGCCAGATAAAACCCTCAGGGGCAGTAATGGGAGTAGCAATACCAGGAGGGTAGGGAGCAGGTGGGGGTTGAGCGGAGGAATGGGAAACCAGTTGCAATGATCTATGCATAATTCTTTTTACCCCACCCCAGGGGATGAACAACAGGAACATGGGTGAAGGGAAATAATTGTTGGTATAGCACAATGGTTCTCAACCTGTGGGTCACGGGCCCTCAGGGGGTTGAATTACCCTTTCACAGGAGTCACCTAAGTCCAACGGAAAACACACATTTCCCATGGCCTTAGGAACTGAGACATCACTCTTCTATTAGTCTCCAGGCAGGTCTGTTCACATACAGATACACCCACATAGGAGTTCCTGGTATGAAGACTGTTACCCAGGCTATACCATTCATCAAGAAAAAGTTTCATTGATTTGTAATTAGAAATACAATTTTTATAATATAATTGTACATTGTTTTTGTGATTAATCACTATTCTTTAATTATGTTTGATTTGTAACAAAGAAAATACACCCCAAATATCAGATATTTACATTATGATTCAGAACAATAGAAAAATGACAGTTATGAAGTACAACGAAAGATAATTTTATGCTTGCAGAGGTCACCACAACATAAGGAACTGTATTACAGGGTCAAAGCAGTAGGAACATTGAGAACCACTGGTGTAGCACATGGAAACAATATTAATTTAATATTTATCAAGGGCCATGAGTGTGGGAGGGAGAAAGGGAGGAGAAAAAACAGAGGAGCTAATACCAACGGTTCAAAGAGAAAGTAAATGTTTAGAAAATGTTGATGATTATATATTTTCAAATATATTTGACTCATTTGATGTATGGAATGGTATAAGAGCTGCAAGAACCCTCAATAAAATGATTAAAAAGAAAAGAAAAAGAATTATATGCACATATTTCTAAATGCCATGAACAATTTCAATGGAATATGCCATTATGAAACCAAGACACTTTTTTGACACTTTTTGTTAAGACTGCAAAAAATGTTTTTAAGATCGCAAAGAAAGGAGCTTTTCGCAGAGCCCTGGTGGCGCAGTGGTTGTGTGCGGGGCTGCAGCCCACAGGGTTGATGGTTCAAATCCAGGAGCACCTCTCCAGGAGCAAAGCTAGGCTTCCTACTGCTACCGAGGCAGTGATGCAAAAAGAAAACAAAAAGAAAGGAACTTTTAGGTGGTGCAGGCATCTGTGGGTTGTTGTTGTTTTAATTTTTCCTTTTTATGTCTGCCCAAATAGAACATCATCTAAGACACTCCAGGGGAGTGAATTAAGAGAATGCTTCCCTTGGTGAGATGTTAAATCTTCTGGGACTTAAAGTATCATGGATGGTCTCTATGTCTCATAAGAAGACATTTGTTTCCTTTGCAAGCAAAATGATCTCACATGTGGTTTATGCCTACTGGAAATGAAAATATTTATTAAATAATAGAAGCGATATATGTGTTTTTAATTATGAACAATATCAGTAAAAACGTTTGATTATTCAAATTGATTTTACTGATGTTTCAAAACAAGAAAGTTGAGTATTTAAGGGTATGTTCTATTCTGAAATCAGGATGGGACATTTTTCAGCCAAGAGAAACAATAAAAACCTGAGCATATTTAGGGAACAAGGGAAAAGGGAACAAATACAAAATCAGAGGAGAAAAAATGGCCAACTAGAGAAGAAACGATTTCAGTGTCATCCTAAGTGAATGACTCAAGAGTATCACAATAGACAGGGAGAAAGCCGCAAACATCTCTGGATACTCAAGATCACTCAGAGACAGAACTCTGTGGCGGCATCAGCATTTGGCAGACTACTCCATGGGACTTGCACTCTGGACCTTTTAGCCACTGCTAGTCAGAATAAGCAAGCATATGACCAGTCAACAGATTAGTCCTTAGGGAAACAAGAAGAGAGCTTAATTCAGGTAAAATGCAACTGACATCTGTTGGCTGAAGAGCTCATTTAGAGTAAGACTCCACTGGGAGTAGGGAAAGCCAAGAGCTGGAATGTAAGAAGCAAAGATGAAAGAGACTATGTAAGAGAAGACTGGTGGTTCTGACAAGCAGCATGAAATAAAGAACTCTTTATGCTACATGACTCTTTGGGGCAGAGCATGCAGGTACAGAGCTGCTGCCAACTTGAAGATTCATGACTGATACATATTACGCCAACTCCTATTTCTCCCAAGACATTGGAAAAGTAAACAGTAAACAATAAAATAAAGTGAAATAATGGTTTAATGGTGAGTAACTTCAGAATTCACTGGACTCTCTCAATTGAGTATGTCCAATAGTTTCCTGTATTTGTCGGAGCGTAAGACACATTTTTCCCCCAAAAGTGGAGAAAAACGACGGTGTATTTTATGGTTTAAAGATGTGGTACTCCAGAACATTTGTTTATGATCCCCTGTGCCCAGTTGCTATCTGCTGCTATTTGCACGCTATGGATTGTTGTGTGTTTGGGGGAGTCTTGTCTCCTGGAGTCTCCATGTCAGTCAGGTCACATGACGCGCAGAGCACACACCACCCCTCATTTGTTAATGAAAGTGTTGATGATTCTTAGTACCACTGTTGAGTTTACACTCTTAAATATTACCCTTTTTGCTTTATTTTAATAAACATTTCAGTATATTGGGGCTGTTTTGTTTTTCTGCTCTAAAAACTGGATATATTTTGTGGTCCAAAAATATGGTAGTTATTTGGATAATGGGATTTTTAAATTTCAAAATGGAAAGACAAGGAAAATTTGATATATTACTTGGGGAAAACTGACAAATTTCTTCTAATATCAGATGGGTGAAGGGAGACAGCAGGCAGTGTAAAATATGAAAATAATAATACTTTATAATTTGTCAAGGGGTAATGAGAGATGACCAAGGATGGGGGTTATCAAGGATGGGGGAGGGAGGACAGAAAGAGGAAATCAAGGACTCAAGTTGAAAGACAATGTTTTGAAAATGATGATGACAACATGTGTACAAATGTTCTATTTACAATTGATGTGTAGATTGTTATAAAAGCTGTAAGAGCCCCTGATGGAATGATTTATAATGATAACAATTATTAACAAAAGACATTTTCAATGAAAGCATAGATCTTTACCTTTATATTTGATTGAACATGGTGGGACAGAAATATTGACAGAGGGGTTGTAAGTATTAGGCTGCTGCTAATCAAAATAGTAGAAATATAACAAGAACTAAGATTGTTAAAAATCCAAAATAAGACATCCCCCTCCATTTCAGTACAAGTTCATTTGAAGCTTAATCAGTAGGGATGTTCTAACTTAAGCAGGAGGCAAGCAGAGCCATTATAATAAATCATTGAGTAAGAAGCATTCCCCAGTGAGACATCCAGGACAGTGGTGTGTTAGACCAGGTAGAGAATCACCTCCTAATTTAGATAAACAAGGGTTCAGGCACATGAGACTTCAAAGGATGGTGGTCCAAGGGCCCCTAGAGAAATATAGGTGTAGATCATTTCCTATGATTATTTGCAAACCTGCTAATCACTTCCAGTGAGGGGAAACCCTACTTCTGTTGTAAAATTCTACCCCCCCCCACAGTTTAAGGTAAGGATCTTCTTGCTTTTTACTGTATTTATGAATCAATTTGAAACTAATAAACCCCAGTGTTTCTTTTTGTCTGGTGCTTACAGAAATTTATAGTTTCATGAGTAAATCTGGTCTTTCTCTTTGGCTAAAGTAGGAAGTCTCAAATTGTTGATATCTGGCAGCAACATGGCAGAGAATAAGCTAATTTAATTGGTCAATCAGATATTTATTAAATATTAATGATATTCAACATTTCCTAAAGTATTATAAAATAACCTATTTTCTTAAATTCAAAGAAAAATAACAAAGGATATAGATATATTTTTTAGTTATATTTTGATAGCTAATCTTTTTTGGGGGGGCAGGCATCACTGCCCTTTGGTGGTCGTGGGAGCTACCCAACCTTGCTTCCAGAGAGCTGCTCCTGGATTTGAACTGCCTAGTGAATGGGCTGTAGTCCCGCACTCAACCACAATGTCACCGGGGCTCAGCCCTATAGCTAATCTTTTAAAGAATTTCCTTTGGTGAAAATTACAACTCAAAATATAATTTATGGAAATCAATACAAGACAATAGATATTAAGAACCTTAACCTTCAATTATTTCAGTGTAATATCATCATAGGTGAAACATATTTCTTTGTTATTTTATTGTGCCATGACAGTTTATTTAAATAAGGAATATCATCAATAAAAAACAAAAGGTCCCTATATAACTTTTAAAAGACCACATATGAAGGGCAACACATATGATCACGTATGATGGGCAACATGGAAGTACTATGATTTAATGACAGTTTCAGGTGTAGCGATTCTAAATCTACAAACTTTTTCAATTTGGAGGACATTTAATATATCTCTATCTATACCCAAGTTCTCACCAGTACAAAGCTGCAAGTAATCCACAATTTACCAGATAGAAACCATGCTGATTAAGCCTGCAGGCTGTGTTGTAATTGTCTTAGAGTATCAGATTTATTCTGATTTACTTTGTAATCTTTGGAAATATCTTTTGCCTCTCTAGATTCCTTTGTCTCATTTATGGAATCTGATTTGTCAATCATAGGCTTATTTTGATGATCAAAGAATAAAGTCTACAGGTCAGATGATGATACAAGAAAATTCTCTACAAATGTTTAATACTATGTGAGATAGTAATGCGTTATGTTTGTGGTAGTTACTGCTTATAAGTTAGCTATGACATGAAATGATATTTTTTCTCTCAATTACCTATCTTGGGATATGAAAATTCTTGCTGTGTACCTCACTTAATTAGGTGTTAAAACTTATTCACCTAAATGCAAAATTCCTGTCTCTTTGCCCTCAACATGTCAAATAGTGAATCAATAGAAAGAACTGCAGGGCCCGGCCAATCCCACCTACACGGAATCCCTTACCCCCCCAATCTCCCTGGAGAATGGACTTCAGGGGCCACACTGAATCTATAACTCAGGAAGAGGAATGTGTCTGATCAGAGCACACAGGAGCAAATGAAAAGGAAGGATAGACAGTGAAACACCTCCTGGCTCACCAAGCCCCTAGGAAGATATTCCTGGCTAAGGGCTACCAATGTACAGAAAGGAACATAGAGGTGGCCCCACCATGAGATAAGACATTCCTCACTACATTGACCCATAGCGCTATGGGGCAACAACACTGGAGACAAAGTACAGGAATTGTGCCCCATCTGACCCCACCACATGAGGGCAAAACACTAAGGGCATGCAACAGAGCAGCAAGGGGAGCAAAGCAATGAAGTACCTGAAGAATACCATTGATTTGGGGGTCAGGGCATGGCATTCCATTAGACTCAACTGGAAAACACTCATAAAAGTCAACAAAAATCTGGAACTATTTATAGGCTTTCCTTTTTGTTGTTGTTTTGTTTTGATTTTTCTTGTTTTTGTGCTTACTATTGTCTCTGCATGTCTATCCAGATAAAATAGGCAGGATAAGCAATCCAGAGGACAAACCAATGAGACTGACAGTTGGGGGGGGGGTGCACGGGTGAAGGGAGGTTGGGGAAAAGAAGGGGGGTATCAACCAAGTCAGGCACAAGGGAACAACAAGTGATTTAAAATAGATAGCAAGGAGTGTGAAGGATGCCTAGTGGGGCTTGATTAAAGGCAGTGTAGCTGAGAGAAATTATTGAAACCTGAATGAA
>PVJH01024214.1:0-33453 GCA_004026705.1 Nesogale talazaci | reverse complement strand
TGGGCACAGAGAAGCGTTAAGACTGTGCAGCAAAATAAATATAGGCAAGAGTTGCCCAATAGCCACCAAACACACCCTTCTTTCAGCAGAATTCTTGTTCATCCCACGGACACATGGTGGTGGTCGGGGAGGGGGAAGGGGAAGGGCCACAATCAAAATGAAATGGTAACAGGCATCACCTCTAAATTTTGACATTCCTGAGCCGAGTTAGTAGGCAGGCCGATCCACTTTATCTCCTTCTTCTCCTTGGAGATAATGTTCATGGCCATTAAGACGTTCAAGGCATCGTAGACTCGTCGCCGTATGTTCTTTTGGTCATAAGCCTGGTGGAGACAAGAGTGTTTCTCTCCCAACAAGCGCCCATGCAGCTTGCAGGTGAACCTTGGCAACTGGGCAAACTCCCTGGACTCATTCATTCACCCATCCCACAAGGTTATCTACCCATCTGCCACCCTAAGGCCCAGCCTATTGTCTTGCTGAATAATTCAGCCCTAAAGCCACCAGGTGTTAGAGCCCAGGTGGGGGTGTCAGGGGGCCACAAAGGCCCCAGAGCAAGGGAGACAAGAGCAGTGGGGGGGTTGGGTGGGGGGAGATACCCAACCAGGATACGTGCACAAAAGATACGGCAGGGACAGCGGGGTGGTAACAGAGGGCTGGTTTCATTCTGAGTAGTCATCAAAAAAACCTAACCATATTTCAAGAGTAAAATTTCTCAGGGTCAGACAGGAATCATAAACACAGACAGGGAGAAAGCTAGGAAAACTCCTGAGGTAGTGGTTTGAGATTTCAGTCATGAGTGTGAAGTCGTGTGCGTGTGTGTGTGTGCGTGCACGCGTGTGTGGATAAGCCAGATTGAAAGGGCTACCAATGTCCAAATCAACTGACATTAAGGATCAAAATAATAATAAAGGGTAATGTTAGACACCACTGAATAATAGGCGACCGTTATTAAGTGCCACCAAGTTGACTTCAACTCACAGCAGCCCCGTTGGGTACTCTTGTCTGACCTTTACAAAAGCAGGCACCAGGCGCATTCCGACTCAGCGAACCTACAGGACAGGGTAGAACTGCCCCTGCGGGTTTCCAAGACTAAGATTCTTTTTACCAGGAGTAGAAAGCCTTGCTCTTTCTCCTGCAGAGCAGCGAATGATTTTGAACTTCTAACCATGCCGTGATGTTGGCAGTCCAACTTGTAATGCATTCCACCACCCGGGCTCCTTGCACAATATAACTGCAGAGTGGAGATTCATAGATGGATGGATGGATGGATGGATGGATGGATGGATGGATGGATGGATGGATGGATGGTGGATGGATGGAGTGTCTGTATTTCAGAACAGAGTTGCACACCATGTGTGACCTTTCTCCCAAGCAAAGCACCTCTGGGTGGATCTGAACCGCCAGGTTTTGGGTCAGTCAGCCAGCGTCTTCAACCATGTGCCACCCTAGTGGTACACAAGTCTACCCACAGAGACGGTGCGTGGGGGGGCAGCTACCAGCAACGTACTCTTGAACGGTTCAGGGGAAAACGGGTGCCGTCCTGCATCCCGCACCTGGGATGGTTCCCAATGGAAAGGCAAGAGTGGGCTGAGAAAGGCAGGCGCATGCCCCGCGTCAACTTACGGATTCATTGGGGAGAATGTGGTTGTCGGCAGCGCTGAACTCCGCCACCAGTTCGTCGGCCACCTCGTTGTAGGAAGTGGTTCCTTTCCTCTGCACCTTCTCACAGACCTTCATGGAAAAGTGTCTCAGACCCTTGCCATTCTTCTCTCCTTTTCGGTTGCGCTTCCTTCAGGAAATACAGAGGAAAACAGAGGTGGCAATGGGCATCCTTCAGAGCCAAGCTTGGAGTAAGACACACTTTGACGGGAGGATGTAAACAATAAAACCTACCCAGAAAAGAACCCCATGTGCACCGGGTGCGATAATGGGGTTCCCTCCCTGTTCCCACCACAGGGAAGTTAGCTCACTGAAGGAGGCTGCAGAGTGTTGGGTGGGTGTCCAAGTTTGGGGTCCCCTTTCCTCCTTTAGGGGTCCGAGAATGGACATTTAAAATAGGAGCTAGATATCTCATGACGGCATCTCCAAATGCCAGGGGGAAAATGGCTCAACCATCCAGAGAGATGGGGGGGTCAATTATATTATAGCTGATAAATAAATATACATACATACACACAAATGTATCCAATATCCAACCACAGAACACTACATTTTTTAAGACATTAACGGGCACTGGAATTCTGGGAAATTTTGGCATAGCCTGAGCAATTTTTAGGGGAAATTTCACTTTTATGACCCCATAAGAGAATGGGTGCCAAAACTGATTTAAAAAAACAACAATCACAAAATCGATCATGTGTGTTTCAGACGAAGAGGGCGTAAACCCACATTTCTGAACTCTGAAAAGTCAGCACGTTAAAAACAAAACAAAACAAAAAACCCAAAAGGGGGCTAGTAAATCACTCTTGGTTTCTAACTGGCTAAATTTTCTAAAATAGACTTGATGATTTGTTTTGTCTCATGACCAATAGACACAGTCTTTTTGTTTTGTTTCTGTTTGCTCGTTTCTAAGGAAGGCTATAGCCAGCTGACCACGGAGTGCTCACCCCAGATTCAGCTTTAGAGAAAGGAAAAGCCCAGCAATCCTGGGGGGCCCGGGAGAGGCGCTCTTCCTGGGCATAGCCCTGGGCACCTTGAAACTTCCAGGGACAACTAGGGATGAAGGTGGGCCAAGAGTCCTCGGTGTTCGCTCTGTCCTACCTAAGCTGTCCTTTTCTGGTGCAGACCTGAAAAGTTTGGAAGTTACCACTGAGCTGATAGAGTCAGCTGCTGCTGCTGCTGTCAAAAACTGATTAAAAGCAAACAACAAAAAATCTTTCGAGTGCAACAAAACACTTTAGCACTTCTTACACCTAAACACTACTGAGGGGAGGGGGGACGACTGTCCCCACAATCTGACTTCTCATTTACTGAGGTCAAACTCTGTCTTGGAGTATGGGTGCATTCTGGAAACGAATCAAGTGCACATTCTTCCCATCAAAAACAGACCGGTTTGGGTAAAAGCTCTGAAAAATCAATCTATTGCAGAGGGGTGTGGGGGGGTGTGAGGATTGCGGAACCTATTGCATGACCATACAACATAGTGGGCCACAATGGAGAACGTTTTAAGATTACAACTCTAAGCAATGCGGTTAATTCTAATAGGTTGAGAGGAAGATTGCTCACCCAGCAGACCAAGGTGAGGAGTCTGAAGCCTGGTTCTGGGATACAAAGTGTGTGTTAGGGGTGTGTGGACTTCCTACCAGGATAGTATTTGGCGCTGCAGGTCTCTGAGGTGTACCAATTACCTACAGTTAAAAAAGACAATTCAGAATACAATCAGAAATCTCCCATGTTATGATGCTGCCATTAAAAAAAATCACTTATTATCTACAGCCACTTCTGTGTTTTATTAAGCACAAAGAATTAGAAAGAACCATGATAATACACGTTCCCAAGAGCTAACCCTGTTTGAAATCCTCTCGTCTGTTGAAAAGTTTCCCCTTCACCAGGCTTGGGCATCTTCTCAAATTGAACACATGGGACAAGAAACCTCCAACAGCCCAAACAAGCCTGGAACAGAACAACACACACCTGCAGTGCAAAGGGGACTCGGATGATTTGAATGGGTGGGAAGTAGACTGTAGAAGGGGTGGCGGTAGGGTGGGAGCGAGGGATTCCCAAGTCAGAATTCTATGTAAGAAAATTCACCAACACTTCTGTTTTTCATCTCACCCTTGCCTTTCATGGAGCACGATAAAATGGCAAATTCCAGTGGCACGAAAAATTGGCCGACTATGGAAACACACCCAACACAGCACACACAGAACTCGAGGTGGGGCTGATCATGTCTCAGCTCAGGCGGCAGAACCACCAGCCTGCTGTTAAACCCAAGGGCTGGGCTGACAGCTAGGAACCAACACACGGGGGCCCCTCATCCCGACAGCACCTTCTTAGCACTGAGGGGAGCAGGGCTAATAGACATCTGACAGCCACGGGGACCGGCAGAGGCCAAAGAAATCCTCTGCAAGCTGCACCGACTGCCAGTGATCATCAGCCTCTCCGCGCACACGCCAAGTCCTGACGGGGCCCCCTGGTGGGGGTGTCTCTGGTGGTGGACCATTACGTATTCCTTCACTGAAGGCACTGAAGAAGTGGAGGGCCTTTTGACAACAAGGCCTTTCTTTCAGTCCCACTGGTGTTTACATACTAACATCTGGGGAGGGATGGGCATCGCCTTGTCCGGCCTGGAAGTTTCACCTCCTCCATGGTCATGTCTGAATCCATGAGCCAAGGAGCCAGTGAAGGTGCTCAGGGCACGCTTTTCTTAGCACACGTCAAGAGCATCCATTCACCATGGAGCAGAGGCCCCGCCGAGTGCAGCGTTTGGGCGGCGATTGAGAACTTCCTGGTGGAGCTATTGAGACCTCTGAATGCCATGGGGAGAGCAGAGCGCCAGTGTGGTGGACGCCCCTGGGTTACTTAAGCCGGCCGCTGTCCTCTCCGTCCCCTCCGGAGAGAGCGATCGACGCACTGAGAACAGCTGACTCGGGGGCTTTTGGAAATGATCCGGCTCTAAGCCCAGATCACCTCGCTCAATGTTAACGGGCGTCCACACAAGCATGTTGCCCGTGGAGAGGCCGCGCCTCTGCCTGGAAATGTCACATTTGCATTTGCATCATGCGAGATTCATCAGTTTTTCCAGTTGCAGCTCGCCCTTCGGCAGTGGGCCCTGAAACCCCACTGGTGAATTTTGGGTGGAAGTGAGACCACGAGGAGAGCACGCGTGCACATGTACACACACACACACACACACACACACACACACACACACACACGAAGAATGTGACTGGGTGGACCCTCTGGCTCTTTTAGGTCTGTGTCCCCACATTCATGCAAAGTGGTGTTCTGGGTGACAAAATGAGGTGTGGCACCCCCAAACACACTGAAGACCATCTCCTGCAAACAGCTACACCAGCCTGCTTCTTCAAATTGGCATTCTCCATCAAGTCCAGGGGAGACTTCTGCAGGGTGACCTCTCTGAATGGCTTTTGCCTGAACATGGGCGCACAGCCAACCTAAATGCATGGAGAGCCAACTCAGGGACCCAAAGACTCACGGGGACCCTATGGAGTGTTTCCAACCTTGCACAGTTTTACGGGAGCACGTAAGTCTCCTCTTTCTCCCACAAAGTGGCTGGTGGCTTTGACCTGCTGGCTTGCTTGACGGTATGCAGCCCATCAATCATCCTAGAGCACCACTTGGGGCTTCTTTCAACTCAGCGAGGACCTCTTAGATTTAACTTTGAAAGGATCTGTGTCCTCCTCTCCCAGAGAAAAGGGCTTCTTCCATAAACTCAATCCCGTAGAACTCTGTGAGATGCTAGCCACCAAGACAAAATGATCCTTCCCCCCCAGAACTACTTTCACCATTCTGTCTGAACCTTCAGTCACGACCATCTTACATTGTTCTGCAGCAAGAACAGAGAACCAGCAAACCAGGTACACAGAACACAGCAGATGCCAAGTGCTTATTAAAATGGACCTGGCTGTAGGGCTGGGAGATTAACAGGTAACAAACGGGCATTTGGAATATGTTCTTTCTTTATTATCATTTTATTTGAGGCTCTTACAGCTTTTATCACAATCCATACATCCATACATTGTGTCAAGCACATTTGTACATATGTTGCCATCATCATTTTCAGAAAACATTTTCTTTCTACTTGAACTCTTGGTAGCAGCTCATTGCTCCCCTTCCGCACCCTCCCTTCTTCATGAACCCTTGATAAATTATAAAAAAGTTTTGTGTCTCACACTGACCACTGTCTCCCTCCACCTGCTTTTCTGTGGTTTGTTCCCCAGTGTGGGATGAAAACAGGACTTTTTCACAATTACATGCTTCAAAATATTAAGCAAACTATTTACCAACATTTTGTGTGTAAGTTAAGTTAGCTGTTCTCCCTGAGTCTCCCAGCTATCTGAGGCCCTCGTGTGGCTCACAATGAAGCTGACTAAGCTAGCTGTTCTCCCTGATGCTCCCAGTTATCTGAGGGCTTTGCATGACTCAAGTTAGGTCTATGGTTCGCTTCCCTGGAGGCCTATGGACTGGATTCAAGAGCCATTGCCAATGACTCCTAACAAGACAGACCTGTTTATCTACCCCCAGGAGTCCAGGTCTTTCCTTATCACATCCCTCTCACCTTAGTCACATAGATATGCCTAAGCCATTATCACAATATAGCCCTTAAGACAGCCCCCTCTTGTGACATGTCCTGACCAGTGGCAGTAGGACTCATGTCACCCCATAAGAGTATTTCAGAGGGAAAAATTAATGTTCGCCACTCACTCCTCTGTCACTCCTGCCCCTTCTGCCCCTGAGCACCAGACGCTCTCGGCTCCTCTCCCTCATCCTGTAACCCCTCTCCTGCCTCTCTCTCCACGTGGACCACCAAGCGGGGCGGAGGTGAGCATGCTACCATGATGTGATACACATCTAACTCTTATTATTTCTCTCTGTCATGATCGCTACATCCTTATTATAATAATAATTATAAATAAATAAATGTATAACAATAATTATAATAAACAATAGCTATTGCTGTACAACTGCCTACTGAACCCGTGATGGCCACTTCTGATACCCCAGGGAGGGGATTACATGTCAATCATTGTGATCGGGTTTTCTCTCCTCACCTTCCCCTTCCCCTTCCCCTCCTGATACCACTACTCTATTCTTGGTCCTGAGGGGTTTATCTGTCCTGGATGCGCTGTTTCCAGCTCTGATCAGTGTACATCCACTGGTCTCGCCGGATTTGTAAGGTAGAATTGGGATCATGGTAGTGATGGGGACGAAGCATGAAAGAACTAGAGGAAAGCTGCATGTTTCCCCAGTGCCATACTGCACCCTGAGTGGCTTATCTTTTCCTTGTAACCCTCCTTTAAGGGCAAGTCTACAGATGGACTTTGGGTCTCCATTCCACCCCTCCCCGTCAGTCATGTCAGTATGACTTATTTTGTTCTGGGACTTTGATGCCTGATACCTGATCCCATCTACACAGGGTGGTGTGCTTCTTCCATGTGGGCTTTGTTGATCTCAGCTAGAAGGCCACTTGTCTATCTTCAGGTCGTCAAGATTGGGGTCTGTTTTTTAATGGCAAATACAGGACCCGGATTTTCAAAACTCCAAAGAATCGTACAACATGAAAAACAAACCTGGATATATGTGCACACTGGGGACTTTAGTTCAATAACAACGGGTCAGTAGCGGCTCATCAATTTTAACCATGCGAGACAGTAATGGGGGAGGGGGGACGAATGAGAGGCGTTGATTAAGAATCGATGTACTTTCTGCTCACGCTTTCTATAAATTTCAAAGTGCTCCACCAAAGAGTCTACTTGAGAGTAAGTGGTCAAAGCAACACTTCCCAGCTAGCAGGCAATTCTTGAATCATCCAGCCTGTGGAAAACCGGCCCTGCTCCTAGCTGCCTTGGCTTCAGCCACCAGCTGGTGGGTGTGTGTTTGCTTGGAGGCTCTCTGCTTATGTTCTTCAGCCCAAACACCAGAGTTTACTGTAGGTGTCGCACGCTTGGCAGTGGGGATGGAAAAGAGCAAAGACACACAGGCACACAGACTCACAACCGTCCCTGGGCCTTAGTTCACACAGTCCAGGACCCACACCAGGCTGTGTGTTCACAGGGCTGCCGTCGGGGAGAGCCAAGCTGGGCAGAAAACTGTAAGTGTGCTGCTCCGTGTCTTCACGTTAGCGATTTTACGTGGAAGGAGCCATTGGGAGCTCTGCTGACTCTAGGGGATGCTTCCTGCAGCCCGGCTCGCCTCCCTGGAAATCCCGGGGAAGGAAGTGCACCGGCGGGATGCTGGTACGGTTTGCTGAGCAGTGCTGGGGTGTGACTGACACCACACACATACACACACACACTCCCCTGACGCTATCTGGGAAACGAAGCTTCTACTCCTTTTGCAGCCGGAGTTGGTCAATGTCCATATCTGGCTTGTGAATGTTTCTGCTGGTACGCCCGGCAGTCAGCCTTCTCCCCGTTCTTAGGGAGCCCTCCTGCGCTGGCCTTTCAACTCGCCCCTCGGCCCCTGTGAGGGGCCACTCCCGACCATCTCGGAGGTGCACGTCCCATGTCTTGATGGCACTGTGAGCCAAGTGAGAGCTAACGTCCTAAAGATAAAGCAAGGGGTTACACACCGGGCTAACCACCAGCTGCTCCTCCCAACGACGACGAGGCCCTCTACTCCTATAAAGAACTTTGGTTTCATTAGGGTAACACACACACACACACACACACACACACACGTCTAGGGTTGCTGACTGCTACTCAGCCCATGTCATCTCCTCTGCTCTGCCTTTCATGATTACAATGGCGGAAGACTAAGCTGAATACAGGAATAGTGTGCATAGTACAGAAGCATGTTTCCTATTGCACACACCCCCTCTATACATTATACTCTCAAGGACAAACATGACGAACCAACGGAAACAGAGGCTCTGTGGAGAGTGTGGGGGAAACGTGTAGCCTGAAGGGCCGAGAATCAGGAGCCAGGTCAGAGAGGGTGGAGGTGAGGAGAAGAAGGACAAACGGGAGGGAGGATAGGAGGGGTGTAAGTGAATGGGCAGCATGCAGCTAAAGCCTCTGCAGGAGCCAGGCTTCCCCCACCGGTGGTGCCCCGTTCCAGCTGGAGTGGCTGCGTGTCGTGGGTGAGCTGTCTGCCATGAGCAGGTGCCTGGTCCTCGCCTGGTGCTGAGTTACCTTCTGTACTGGGAAACCAGAGAGCCTCGGGGGAGTGGCTCCTATTCCCTGAGGCTCGCAAGGGTGGGAGCTCAGGGATATGTTATGAAAAGCGCCCATGGATGTCTGCAGGGCCTCGGGGACTCCCTGGTGGCTTGTGTCTCCCCTCACGTCATGGTTACTTCTCCCGGACGACGGGAGTTCAGTCTCCCCCCACTCATACTTTCCGTGAAGGCACAGGCCTCTCCTGGGTGGGGTGCCAGGACGGGGATGGACAGAGCTCACTTAGGTGCTGGCACTCTAAAGTTGTCGCAGTGCCGTACTGCTCTGCTCTGAGGGGCGATCCAGAGCGCGTGAGAACAGCAGCTCTGTGAGATCACACATGGTTGGAAAGCGGCTGCAGGGACAGAGCTCCGTCGGGCTCTTGGCTTCAAGATTCCAAGACAATCCCCACCACACTCAATACTCACTGTCAGAGTCCATTCCCATACTCTGCGACCCTGTCAGCTCGGGGCAGAGCCACCTCTTCCAGTTCCCGAGGTGGTTAAATCCTTATGGGAGCAGACAGCTTCACTGTGAGTCCCGACGGCTGACTGGTGGCTGGCAGGCCGACTCAGGGCATAGCCCACTGAGCCATGCGGGCGCCTCAACACTACACAGCTGCTTGGAACCCTGCATCATGGCTGCCAGCCCAGGAAGACGAGGCTGTGTGTGCGTCTGATCTGCAGGTGGCCTGGTCAGAGCCAGCCCGGCAGGCTTCCCCACTGCCCCAGAGCACGCCGAGCGCCCTGCCTGCAAAGTGGACACCCAAGCCCGGACAAAGAAAAAGAGGGCAACCATGGACACAGACGGGACCTGTGTTTGCCTCTTGACCTCACAGGGTCTCACACTTGAAATGAAAATCACCTCGACACACAGGTCTCCACTCGAAAACAGAACACCCCCCCTTCCCCCCAACAAGTGAGCTAAAACTGAAGCCCTGGTGGCGGAGTGGGTTATTTGTTGGGCTGCTAGTCCAAACAGTCGGTAGTTCAAAACCACCAGTTGCTCCGAGGGAGAAAGACACAGATTTACAGCCTCTGGTCTGCACCACAGGGTCACTGTGAGTCCGAAGGACTCGATGGCAGCGAGTTTGTTTTGCTCCCGAAACTACCCAGCGTAGAGAGGTGTGGCCAGGTGCTAGGGGAAAGGTGGCTTTATAAAGAAGGGGCCGCCCAGACCCTAACAAAGCTGCTTGGTGAAGGACCTTTTGCGGGAGAAGCACAAATGACTAAGGGCTCAGCTAGGCCCCCTCTCCACCTCCAAAAAGGTTGGCAGTTCAAATGTACCCGGAGGTGACTTGGAAGACAAGCCTAGCACTCCACCTCTAAAAGGTCTCACACCTTGGGGACCGCGGGGCTGCCCTGAGTCGGGTGGAATCTGCCTGACCGCACATGCAGGTATAGCGGCCACGGCCGGCACCTGGCAGGCGGCTGTCTCGGGCTGTGATCTCATACCCGGTGGAGGGCCCAGGCACTGACTTTTCAGGTTACACAACACCATGGGCAGAACTCGCCGGGATTATTTCCCCACACTAAACACGGGCGGCAACACCCTGCATGCTGGTCCGAGTGGACTTCCTGGCTGTGCGTTGGGTTGCTAACGCCCGCCGTTTGAACCACACCGGCCACTCTGGAAGAGAAAGACGGGGCTTTCTGCTCCCGTGAGGTTCCAGCCTCCGAAACCCACAGGGGCACTTCCACCCTGTCCTCCAGGGTTGCCATGAGTCAGCGTCCACTCGATGGCGATGGGTTTTAGTATCTTACGCAGCAGTAATAAAAATCGCATCGCATGCCTTCGTGGAGTGAAGCAAAAAGCAGGAATCTCTGGCTTTTAATCAAAATATGACACTATAGGGAAACAATCGCAATGCCATCCAGTTGATTCTGACGCGTAGCAGACCCTATAGGAGAGGGCAGAACTGTCCCCAAACCGTACATCTTTACAGAGCGGGGTGGTGGTGGTGGTGGTGGTGGTACAAAGTCTCGTCTTTCTTCTGTTGAGCAGCTAGTGGTTTCGAACTGCTGACCTTGTGGTTAGCACCCACCGGATAACCCATGTACCTCGGGGCTCCTATGTTGAAAACCTACGGAAGCTGGCACTGTTGGTGTTAGACGTTTACATGGCACGGGCGTGTACGATACTGTAAGGCGACACTATATCCCAGGTACCGCCAAGGGGGCTGGGCTGTCAGCATTTGGTGAGTACAGAAGCCTAGATCCGAATACCATCGCCGCCTGCTGAGCCACCCTACCTCCCACCTGGGGCACAAGCACACACTCAGACCCATGAAATGTCCCGTCGGAGTGAGCAGTGCTGATAACCACCAGGGCCCAAACCAGAACGGGGGTCCTAAATGCTGGCACGCTAGGATTCTCTGGCACTACGGGGAGTTCACCCTGAAAAATGGAATCGATACCAAAATCCATTTAAAAGGATCTAGAAAAACCTCGTGAACCCAGAAGAAAAGGGTGGAAAACAAAGGCCAAATCATAAAAATGCTCAACACTGCTGGTGGGCAGCAAGTGATCCTTAAAGGGGAAAAGATTTACACAGAAAAAGGTATGTCCCCACCCAAAGTGGGATTAGGAGAAGCCCCAATTAGCAGGACAGAGCAACAAACAGTTCCTGCCCGTCCGTCTGCAGAGCCACTGCTCTGGAGCTACAGGGGACCCTCTTCTCCAACTCACCCCAAACAAAGCTGCCCTTCGAGCCAAGAGCTGATGTCACACCACATGCACTTGAGGAAGGGGTGGGGGGACGATAGACGAGTGTGGGCGGGTGAGAGGGGGTTGGCGGTGGAGGAGGCACTCCCTGCCACTCTTTACAGAGGCCAGGGCTTGGCTGGAAGAGCCATAGGATGCAAACGCAGAGCCTGGCACAGACAAGAAGGCAAAGAACCCACAGCCAAGCCCAGATCTTGTGCCCTCTCACAGTCACTGGCAGAGGGAAACACCACAAACCCTTAATGCCCTCTGTCTGTCTTTCTGCACATATACCCTTCCTTTGAGATTCTTGTTACAGAGAGTGCACTGGGGAAGACTCCCCCAACCTTCCTACTTACCTTGAGTCCTGACTCTGCCACCTAGAGGTCCTTGCAGAACTCGGTTTGGGATATTTCTCGCCTGTGATGAGCATTAAAGCCCATCAGAGGAGAAAAGGGGACAAAGGACACAGAGAAAGCAAATGACATCAGGGGGGAAAGCCAGTGTTAACAGCAGAAACTGCAGATTGCTCAAGGAAGGGGAAAGAGAAGGGAAGGGAGAGGGGGAGGAGACTGACACCACAGGGTGCAACTGCTTGCCTGCAGGTGACCAGAGCTTGGAGAAAACCAGCTTTCCTCTTGTTGTCCTCTGCTGCTGCCAGCCCTGCAACCTGCCAGGCATCCTCACCATTTCCTTCTAGAAATTCCGGCCACTTTCTGCTCTATTTTCCACAATCAGCCTCAGGTGTCCACCTCACTGAGTGCAAACAAGACACACACACACACACACACACACACACACACACACACACACACCCCTTGCGAACGCACACCTCTTCAGACACAGGCTGCAGATGCTGCGCTGACAGCAATGCGCCTTGAGTCACGGCCAAGAGTGAGAAGTCAAACACTGCCAACCACTCAGCAGAAAGCAAAGAGAGGTTGGGGGCTGGGGGGCCCTGGGGTGGGGGTAGGGAGGGGCTCCTCACACAGGACTCAGTCTCGGGACAACAGAAAGTATAGGGACAGTAACAACACACCCACTAGTGCTACTCCTGATTTACACGTTCGGATCCCAACCCGTGTTCCAGAACATCCGCAGTCCATCCTTGTCAAAAGGCGCCTTACCACTTGCTGTGCAATGTTGACATTGGACTGTCCAAAGGTTTTTGGCAGAAGCTGCTTTCCAAGTGTATTGACTGTAGAAGGATGAACCGCCACTAACGATACCACGCCTGCAATGTAAAGAGACACAGAGAGGTTATGAAGCAACACATTTCCTTTCCAAATTCAGGCGAACAGCAGCGGTTTCGGGAAGATCGTTCTGAGTGATGATCCTCAAGCCCAGGAACGAAACAGCCGCCAGGATTTGAGATTCTGGGGTTAAGTGCAAAGCCGTCTGACTGGGCTTAATTCTCAATTTTAAAAGACAGAGAGCAGACGAGCCAATCAGGGTTTAGGGTAGCAGCGAGGAAATAGCCATCTTTTCTCTACTTTTGAAATGCTTCCTCCCTCCCACCAACATGATCTAAATTCTACCTTACAAATCCGGTTAGATCAGAGGAGGTACCCTGATAGATGTAGGAACCGGAAACACAGGGAACCCAGGACAAATGATTTCTTTAGGATAAAGTGACCAGACGTCCCGCTTTTGGAGGAACAGTCCGATTTCAAACAATTTTTCCCACATCCGCAGCGTTTTTAAAAAGTCCCGATTTTGGGAATGAATGCACGACAAGCGAGGAAAAGGCAGGAGAACAGGTAGGGAATATACTCCCTCTACTACTCCCACCCCACCCACCCCACCCCCCACCTCCCGGTCAATGGTGTCCCGCTTTACCAATGTTAAAATCTGGTCATTTTACTTTAGGACTATTGGGGAGAGTGGTGACACCAAAAGGATGGAGGGAGGGTGGAATAGAAAGGGGGAACCAATTATATAAGGATCTACACATAACCTCTTCCCTGGGGTATGGACAAGGGGAGACATCGAACATCGTTCAACAAGACAAAATTATAATATTTTGTAAATTATTGAGGGTTCATGAAGGACGGGGGAGCAGGAAGGGGGTAGAAAATGGAGGAGCCAATACCAGGGGTAAATGGTAACTTACCAAGGTAAACGGTAAGGCAAATTGGAAGGTAAGCGGAAGGTAAATGTTTTGAGAATGATGATGGTCCAAACGTGCTTTGCATACAATGGATGCACCAATGGATTATGCTAAGAGTTGTATAAGGCCCCAATAAAATGATGTTTTTTAAAAGGGGGCAGTGTGGGCAGGATTACAAATATGGTATTACTCCCTGTGATTTTTGTCATACTATAGGACAGGTTAAAGAAATGTTGCAGATGTAATTAGGGTTCATAATCAGTTGACTCTAATTAAAAGGTAGACTGCCTTGGGTGGCTGACTTTCATCAGTGAGCCCTTGTTGGAAACACAGGGATGGCATGAGGCGTCCTCAGGCTTTGAAAAGCACACGTCATGGAGAGGGGCAACTGATTGAGAACCAGTCTGCAGGAGACACCATGGTCAACAGAGATAATATTCCACACCCTAATTGTCTCAAGTTGACACCAGATTATGTAGCTACAACTGACATGAAAAAAATATTGTGTAAATTGTTGAATGGACCCTTGGGCGCCTGTAAGAAAAAAAAATTGTTGAATGGAAAACAAATCTACTCTGAAAACCTCCTAAAATTCAGTAATAGATATATCCCATTACCTTGCAGTTTCATTTTTCCACAAACTTTGTGGAAACCCCGCCCCCTACCCCCCGGAAAAAAATTTTTTTCACCACACATGGAATTTTTTACTTCAATGGCACTGACATAGTTAGCTGGAGGTGCGCCCCAAGAGCCCACACGCATATCCCCCCTCCCTGTCTCTGGTGGCCAACTGTCCACAGAGAAAGAGCTCCTGGAGGATCTGTCGCCCAGATAAATCCCCCCCATCCCCCAAAAAAGTATAAGCAAAGAAAAAATGTATTTCTATATTCTAACATTACAGAGCTACAAAGAATGTTTTCTGAAAGATTCCATTTAAAGCTGAGCCCTGGTGGCACAGTGGTTGTGTGCAGGACTGTGGCCCCCAGGGCTGAAGGTTCAAATGCAGAGCCAGGCTGAGCTTCCTACTCCCACCAAGGTAGTGTGCGCGAGGGGGGAGTGGGGAATTCCGTTTGTAACAGCAACCAGAGTAAAGAGGAGTGGGAGACTTCCTACTCCCTCCCTAGGGCCCTGGTTTTCTCTACAGCTCTAGGGAGAAAGGGGAGAAGGGGGCTTTGCAGCTATCTAGGGATCACTAGGACAGGGGGGCCTGGAAGACTTCTGGGAACAGTTACACAGGGCCCCCCATTCACACACAAGTGACCATATTCTGCGTTCTGGAGGAGAGGGCTGGTGGATCATAGAGTCCTTGAGATTTGAACTCTGGAACTAAACCAAGACTAGCTGCCCTGGGCCGATTCTGACTCACTAAGACTTCAGGTGTGACTCAGCAAAACTCCATTTCAGCCGCTCTCTCTTTCTTAGCAGCAGACCGCCACTTTGGCCAGGCCTTTCCTCTAAAGTGCCTCTGGGTAGACTTGACTGGCAGACCATTTGATTGGCAGCTGAGCACATTAAGTGTCTGCACCCTTTCCTCAAAGTCCAGGCCCACAGCCACGGAGCTGATCCCGGCACACAGTGATCCTACAGGGCCCAGTACCACAGGGGCAGGGTGGGGGGGTGGGGAGAGGCAGTGGTTCTGAGGTGGTAGCTCTTCAGGTGAGCAGACAGCCTCATTTCCCTCCCACAGAGCTCCTGGTGGTTTCAAACTGCGGGGCTTGAGGTCAGCAGCCCCATGGCAGCCATCTCTGCTACCGAGCCATCTATTCATTTAGTAAACAAACGCATTCTCTTTGGAGTCAGGAAGCAGGAGACGATGGCTTTTTAAAACTCTTCAATAGGGTTCTACGGCAACCATACACTAGAACTTTAAAGTGACGACGAGGAACAGGGTTTACCTCGTTTTTCTACGTAAGTTGCAAAGCGAGTTGGGAGATCTGTGGATGCTCTCAGGTAAAGCAGGTCGTATTCGTGGGCATAGCCAGGAGAGGGAACCTCGCACCGACATGCCTGCTTCCTTGAGAACGTTTACTGTCCACCATCACCTCTCGTCTCCTTCCACCCATGCAAAACCAGCCACTCTCAGGAGAAGAACCATCCTTGTCTCCGGCCAGCATCCCCAGGGGCCCACGTTCTGACGATGGTTCCCGAAGCTGCAGAACTTACTGGGCTACCCTGTCAGGGGTGGGTCTCATGCTCAGAGGACACTGCCATTCCCGAGAGGAGAGGTTTCATCCTTACCTCAGCTGCTCCTGAGCCTCTCCTGTCCAGCCTCTTTCGCATCTCACACCTACACACCCCTCTGCTTCCGCTAACACAGACTTGTGGCTCCCTGTGCCCCTCGGTGACAGGGTAGAACTGCCCCCATCTGGTCTCCTAGGCCACCAAGCCTGTGGTCTCCCTGGGAGAGACTGGTGGGTCTGAACCAAGGACCTTCTGATTAGCAGCCGTGGCTTTACTTACCCACTGTACCACCAGAGCACACAGAGATTGTCAACCACAGTGCAATGGATGGTCCTGACAAGGCATCAGGCCTCGGCGGGGTTTGGTTTTATTTCCTTCTAGTGGGAGAGAGAGGAGAGGTCTCCACACAAAAGTTGAAACCAGGATCCAGTCTGGCCCTTTGTTTCCAGGTTCAGCACCATTCCCTCTGGCAGCCCCGGTAACCAAATGATAACCTCTGATTAGCCAGGGAGGGTTCCAAATACAAAACCTCTCTATTCATGGGGGTGAGGGCTCCGCTTTTAACCCTTTGCAACCCAAGCGCCATTTTCTCTACAGCTCACTTTTTAAATGGGCTTTGTCGGACAACAAAGTTAATTAGGAGCATAAGCCTTCTTCAATTCAGATGGCTAGATTATATGGATAGATTTTCCAAGCAGCAAATATTTAGATTCATTTGAATTATTTTCTGTAATGGAAAGAAGGGCATGGGCTAAAGGGAGGGGTAGGACTGGGGTGTTTATCTGGTCTGGATGTTCACCCTGCTAAAATGTCATACCTGCATCCTGACAACTAAAATGTTGCTTTAGATAGGGGAAAGGCATTTATTTTTTAGAAACAAAATTCTCTGGTTGACAATAAAAAACAAATTTTTTAAAGTATGTGGCTAAACAATGAGTCTGACTCACCCAAATATGAGTAATTAGCAAGCTTCCAGAAATGCTGGATTCTCTCTCTCTCTCTCTCTCTCTCTCTCTCTCTCTCACTCACACACACACACACACACACACACACACACACACACAGTGCTTTGTTTGTGATTTGTTTCTTGTCAGTTCACAAATGATTCCTTAATTTTCAGAGTCTGTCTTTGGAAAGGGGTCGGAGGCTGGCTTACAGAGTCAAGAGTGTTCAGATGAGTTCCCTCCAGTGAGTGCTGCACTTCACCACTGAAGCCATGAACTTCACCACCAACCTTCCCCATCCATAGAAACACACTGTCGGCAGGTGCGTCCACCAAGACCGACTCAATGCACCCAGCGAAACAGACACACCAGCCAGAAGGAGGGTGACCGGTTCTCCTCCAGCTCACTGCGGGTACCGGTCCCAACCCCAGAGACAGAACAAGGGGTGAGGGGGCAGAGCTGTGGGGTACAAGTAGGCGTGGGGCTGAGGCAGCCAGGGAGGAGCTGGGGGCGGGCTCCTCACCACGGCCCCTTTCTTCCCATCTGCCTTGCCCAGAAACCGGCCAGCTGGCCCGCCTGCCACCATCTGCTGCGGCAACCAGGGTCTCGCTCCCTCCTGGTCAATGGGGCCTTTTTACTGCCCTCGGTGCCAACACAATAAAGCCCTGGGGTGATTTTTCCACCTTGGAAATATGGAGAGAGGAGAAGAGAAGGAACTGCTCCCTCCCTTCCTGTACTTGAAGGAGGATGGACCCACCTCCACAGATGCTCTGGGCTGCCCTAAGTTGCCTCCCTGCCCCACGCAGGGCCCTACTTAAGAGCCCAGCCCCAGCATCTGTCCAGGGCAAGAGATTTCGATGCCAGTGTGGCAGGAGTGCCCCACTGGGCCGCTAACTTCAAGGTGAGCTGCTAACTGAAACTGCTAGCCGCTCCACTCCCACGGAGGAAGGATGGGGTTTTCTACTCCCATACACAGCTGCCGTCTGGAAAACTCACGCGGGCAGTTCTACTCTGAGCTGTGGGGTCACTGTGGGAGTCATGTGCGCGCATGTCAATTTCATGATTGGGAATGGAGGGGTGGAGTCTAGCCTGTCAATCTAGAGAGAGCCAGTGAGACTTCCGCGTGGGCATGCCTTTCTCTGAGAATTCTGGGAAGCATCGCACTATTTCCCTTGTGGAGATGAGAGACCAGCTCCCCAGTGGTTGGGAGACGCTAGCCTGACAACAAAAGATGGCAGCGTCTGAGGAACTGGGGAAGCCACACGGCCTTACCCTGATGGAACCAGACCTTGGGAGCTGGAAAAGCCACACAGAGAGACCCCTGCCAGCGCTGAGATGCTTCTACTGTCTTGTGTTGGACACACAAGACTCTGCACCCACTGGCCCGGTGTCATTGCACATGCTTTCTGAGTTGGAAGGAGACTTTATAGACTGGTTTCGGACATATGGGCTAATATCGGACTTAGGATCTTGGACTGGAGTGGACTTTGATGCTTTCTCAATGTTCCATTCCTCTTATATATAAACCTCTCCCTTATATCCATATGCCTGTTTATGAATGTGTTTCCCTAGTCTCCCCAGACTAGCACAGTCACTATGGGAGTTGGCATCTACTCAATGGCCATGCGTTCGGTTTTCTGAGGGGACAAATGATGTGCTGGCCGCTGGAGGTAAAACAACAGGCAGTCTTCCGGCCTAAACGGGAAAGAACCTGAAGGGCCTCTGGGAGCCCGTGCCAGAAGCCAAGGAAGCGTTTCAGGTCCTCACTGCCCCACTGCAGCTCCGAAGCCCCAGCTGCTCAGGGCTGTGACTGTGGCCTGGCACTGGCCCGAGGACATCAGGAGAAAGCCACACCTACAGGCAGGGGAAAGGAGACCCACAACCAAGAGGTGTCGGACACCCCTCGTGTCCGCTGCTCAGGGGAGGCTGGAGCAGGGCTGCCTGCCCACACAGACACAGTCACTCTACTCCCTCCAGGCCTCCTACCACCTCCACACCGTCTTGACTCAGAGGGTCAAAAACCCAGGAGCCTGGGAAGGGTGCCATGATGGAACTGGAATCAGCAAACTAGGCTGATGGGTGTGAGGTCTTCAGAAGCTTTCACACAAGAAGCACGACAGTGCTGGCTCTCAAACTCCCTGCCATCGAGCCCACTCAACTCCGAGCAGGTCAAAAGGACAGGGCTGGGCCTGCCCCATGAGTTCCTTAAGCTGCCACCCTCTGAGGGGGCCGGAAGCCCTCGCACTCTCCTGAAGACCTGTGGGTGTTTACAAACTGCTGCCAGCCCAATACGAAACCACTATGCCAACGTGGCACCTAATTCAAGTATACCTGTAACTAATTTAAGACTGTTTTCTCATCCTTGCCGGGACTTCCTTAGGGAGCGAAAAGAACAGGCTTACCCAGTGGATATAAATAAAAGTGACAGCCCTCGAGGTGCCTAGCTGAAGCCCCCTCAACCCTGGCCTCCCAATCAGGCCCTGCCTGCAACCATCGGGGTCCTGGTGTGATGCTCAGCCCAGTTTGCATATCTGAATTTATGGACACCAAGTACTGCGTTGGTGAGTCTTTACACCCAGCAACGGCATATGGTCTGCACATTTCTGCAGCGCTGCCAAACACTGTTTCCTAGATTGACTAGTAAAAGAGATCTAGCCGATTTGTTTGAATAAATCACACACACACACACACACACAATTTCATGACAAGACACCAATTACATATATACCAATACTAGATGAAAGTGTCTACTGAGATTCCTGATGCCTGTGTGAGTTTCTCTGGGGGGCGTATATATTGCTAGAAGTGTATCTGTTCATATTACTTGATATTGCCAAAGTGGAGTGCCCTACGCGGTGGTCATTTCAATCCACACAACGCTCCATTGTTTGGGCCAACTGTGAACTCAGTAAGACTTGTCACTTTGTGTCAGCATCAAGGATGCGAGAGGCAGCCCTCGCTTTCTGCTCAGTGTGGCAATATAAATTGGAACGAGGGCCATCTTGGGCTGGCCTCTTTTTAGTTGTTTTTTTTTCTTTCATTGTGGCAACCAATCTGTGTGTGTGTGTGTGTGTGTGTGTGTGTGTCTAGGGGGAGGAGGGTGAAAGCTAATATTTTCAGTTTAAAGGGGATTTAAGTTATGACCCAATCTGGGAAAACCCACCCAGTGGAAACAATACTGCCTCAACTGCACAACTCTGTGTTTATTACAAAGCCATGTCAGGAATGACGACAGGCCAAACACGTCCATATACAGTTAAACCCAGGTGCCGTCTACTCAAACGAGTGTTGTACAGAAAGAGCCCCCTCCAAAATGTGGAAGGCTTGGGAGGTGTATAGAGGGTGGGGGGGGGGGGAGAGTCAAGGCAAACCCATCAAATTCTAGTTCTCCAGTTTTCATGGTACAGCTCCTTGCTGAATGAGGAGTGCCTTTCTTGGCAAGAAAAAGGGTTTAAAAAACACACATGATTGAAACTGTTGTAGCCCATTAGCCAAATATGGATTCAAGAGATTACATAAAGAAACACATATCGATATGCCAAATCGATAACCATATTCCAGTCGTATTACATAAACAAACACAGTCCGATATGTCAAATTGATAATCATATTCCAGTCAGATCTTTAATGTGAGAGAAGCCAGCCCCTCACACTAATCACGGGCTTAGTAAGGGGCAATTTTATGGTAAAAATATACAATGGCTATAGTAAAGTCATAGAGTAATAGGAGAGAGGGTAAAAGAAAGCAGTCAGACGCATTTCATGGTCGCATGTTCGCCTCCTGGATGGCCATGATCTCAACAGCCAGGTCCAGGCACAGCGCCCGCGGGAGGGAAGGGCAGCAGAGTTCTCTTTATTTCCGCCTCCAGCACTGGCTTGCCTGTTTTACAACTTTTAGTTTTTCCTACACTAAATTCTAGCAGGAGAGCAGATGTTTTTAATATCATTTCTCCTTCTGATTCAGGCTTAGTTTTCTCAGCTCTCTCTAAACTCTTATCAGCCTGATGCCCATTTGGCCTGTCTTTCACCAGATTTAAGTTTGGGTAGCTTAGCGGCTTCTCACTACTCTGCTGCTTTTGTTTCTTGGCTTCCTCTACCTTTGAGAGCAAGCGCGCTTCTTGGCATTAACAGCCTTGCTTTGGGCCGTGGTATTCACTTCCTCTAACGCTGAACACCTTTAGGCTGCCATCCCTCCAGGGTATACAGGTTTGGGGTGCGAGGTTTCCTTTAGAATCTGAGGCTTTCGATAACGAACCAATCCCTGCTTCTTCAGTTTTTCCTAAAGCTTCGTCACCTAAGTCGCACTCATTCAAAGAGACTTCCGTTTGTTTTTCTACATTTGGATAGCTCACACAAGACTTCTCACCAGATTGATAACCCTCATTCTCTTCCTCCTGCAAAGGTTCTAAAACCATCTTAACTTGAGCCCACAGAGACCGTGTCTCCACAGGGATATTCTCCCCATCTCTCGATGCCTTCTTTAAGTTTACAACGACTTCTGCCCAGGTCTCTGGGAACGACAGATTATAGCTTTTTATTATTTTATAAAGTCTTGCATCATTTTCTATGCCCTGTCTTTTCAGTAAGTGAAGGAGCGTAATACCATTAAGTTTCAGGTTGACTTTTATCTTGCCCCATTCATTGTCCTCTTTAATCAACTCATTCACTATTTCCACTACTATCTGCTAATCTCCACACCAGATGTTCACTCCACACAATTTCCCCAATTCACTCTACTTTCCAGTGGGGCCGCACAATTGTTGCAAGAGGCATAACTCCAAAGAGTTTTTCTTACTGCCACTTGATGGGCGTCATTTGTGGGGGATGCCAGCCCCTCACACTATCATGGGTTCAACAAGTGCAGTTGTATGGTTAAAATATGTAAAGATTATAGTAAAGTCACAGAGAATGAGAGCTAGAAGAAAGGGTAAAATACAGAAGTGAGACACATTTCATGGCAGCATGCTCACCTCACCTGCTAGTAACGGTCCACGTGGGGACGCGAGAGGAGAGAGGGTAGGAGGGGGTCTTTTCCGACTGCCTCACATTGGGCACCATTTGTGGGGGAGGCCAGAGCCTCACGCTAATCAGTCAAAGTTAATGGCCTGACATGAAGGAGGCCTTGCATCTCCCTACCCCACATTACCGAGGCCTGTGACAGGACATGAACAGGGTGACCTCTGGAAATTACCTCTTGCAACTAAGCCTTTAACAAGCTATACAGGAAGCATCGCTGGTATTAGTCAATCTGGCTATACTTACCCTTTTCACAAGACTGAGATTCAATACATAGTCTGTGTGTAAAACTGCCTTACGTTATAGAAGTGGACATGAGAGGGTGCTCGATGAGTATGCTTATGTATATATTGTGAAAAACGATGTATGAGCCCCCAATAAAATGATTGGAGAAAAAAAAAAACCTGCCTTATGTGCTTGCGGTAGGAAACAGCACCACAAATGAAACTGCTCGCAGTGCCACCTGCCGTGACCATGCTCTGCTGATAAATCTTTTTAAAGCCAGGATCCTCATCTTAAGGAGCAGGACTAGGGTTTGGCTCCCAGTGGAGATGAAGACATCAGATTAGAAGCACCTGCCCTGCTGCCAAAATTTAGCAATCAAGTCAGAGCTGGAGGGAGAGATGAGATGAGCTTCAAAGAAATGCAAACTAAGAGAGACAGAAGACGAAGTTCAGGAAGTGATATGCAAGTCACACAGAAAAAAAAACAGCACAGAAAATAGAAGCAAAGAGGCAAGTATAGACAACCACCTTTACTTTTAAGGGTAGAAGGAAGGATTGCAAAAGGAGACTTAGAGACTAGAATGTCTCATCCTGTCTGAGTTATTAACAGACAGCTCAGGAAACACTGACAAAGAATTAACAGTACCTTCCCCTTGGAGTGGCTAAAAGATCTCAAGCAGGTGGTCATTGACTATGGGCCAGACTCTCCTTTTGTAATTAACGTGATAAGATCTCTGGGAGAGTCTGAGAGCTGGATCCCTGCTGACTGGAGAGCTTTATCCTTCAGAATTTTTACAAATCAGATATGGTGGGATGAAACAGCTCATGAGCAAGCTCGTAAAAATACTGAGAATGTGACAGCTATAGGAATTCATCGGTTGCTAGGGGATGAGAATTACATCATAGCTGAGTCACAAGCACAGTTTACTGAACAGGCCGCAGCACAGATATGTGACGTTTGTCTACAGGCTTGGGAAAAGATAACACCATCGTAGAGAGAAGGCTGAGTTACACGGCTATGAGACGGCGATATGATGGGTCCAATGTAGACTTTGTGTCTCGATAAGGAAATTCTGTGTAAAAAAAATGTGCGGGCAGTAAACGATATAGCTCACAAGCGATCTTAAGATTTCTCTAATAAATACTGTAAAAATGCCTTGCGTCCCTACAGGGAACAGGGCACACTGTTAGGTCATCTCAATATGCACTCAGGTAGGAACAGATAAATAAAGGGCGAACTTACTAGCTGCTGGGCCCGTAAGTGGTGTGAGGGGTTGACCTTCCCTACAAATGGCACCCAGTGTGGGGCAGCAGGAAAAGAACTCCATCTACCCTCTCTCTCCTCCCACATCCCTGCATGGACCACCAAGAAGGGCTGAGGTGAGCATGCTACCATGAAACGTACCTGCCTTCTTTATTTCACCCTTTCTTCTCTCTTATTCCCTGACTTTACTATCATCTTTTTTTTTTTTTTTTTAGGGCATCACTGCCCTCAGGTGGTGGGAGTAGGAGGCCCAGCCTTTGCTCCTGGGAGCTGGAATTGAACCTCCGTCCCAGTGGGTCGCAGTCCCGCGCACAACCACTACGCCACCGGGGCTCAGTCCTTTACTATCATCTTTAACCGTACAATTGCGCTTACTGAACTTGTGATAGTGTTGAGGGGCTGGCATCCCCCACACTCTAGGCTTTACAACAGCATAAGGTCTACAGTCTCCCCTGGAGTAATCTTAAGCCAAACACTTTAAAATATTGAAAAACCTAGTTAATACTGAGAGCTATTATCTTGCCCTGCGTGCTAGATACACAATTTCCTGGTACATCCAGAATAATCACTGCAATGTAGCCACTCTTTGGTTCTTGTGTTCTGCGGGTGAAAATGACCTCCAGGAGCCCTAAACCAGGCTTAGAGAGCACACGTTATCTCTGATAGCAATGCGGGGGTCCGAAAACCAAGAGCCGAGGCTTCTTTCTTACGCACTGAAGTGCCCTGCTTTCAAAGTGAAGCCATGCCATCCTCCGTATAGAAACTCCTGAGCACTATATCCAATTTCAAATGCATTTTCGCTGGCAGCACTGATGAACAAAGGCAAACAAATTTAGAACCAAGCCCAGAAGAGTGTAGGAAAGGACGCATTTTGTAGATAGGCAATCCACACCTGAAGTTCAAGCTGAAGAGTATCACAGCACAATAGTTGCCTCTCTACAACAACTAGGGGAGGGATTCATTTCACCCTCCCCTGCCATAATCTGCACACCCATTTGCCTGGATGCAATGTATGCCCTGAGACTCCTCGGTTGCAGAAGGGCTACTGTAACTGCGCCACCTACTGGTGACATACAAGGCAGAATACCACCACCACCACCACGCCAAAAAAAAAAAAAAGAATATTTTTTCAATACTATGTACTTAATTTTTTTAAAAAACAAAAACAAAACAATCTTATCATCTTAAAAGTACTCTCCATGACAATTCATTTGTCAAGCCTGCAAGCCCATTTGTGGAAGTATTTTTCACATGTTTGACAGCTGACAGGTCCTTCCTCATTTTTCTCTCTTCATCTCTTCTGTGTTGTCAAATCACTGTCCTTTTATGTCCCTCTTCATTCGTGGGTCTGTGATCTTCCAGCATTCATTGTCATTGCATGTGCTGCGTTAAGTCTGAAAAGGGCTTTGCAGACTAGTATTAGAGATAGGGGCTAATATTGGGCTTGAGGACTTGATCTGGACTGGGCTAGGATGTTTTCTCATTATACGATTTCTCTCTTACACATGAGTATCTTTGCACTTGCCTCTCTAGTCAACCCAAACCAACACATGCTATGTTTTCAGAACCTTTAAAAAGAAAGCTTGATTTAACAGTCTGACCTGGTGGAACAAACTCCAAATGCACTCCGTCCGAGTTGGCATTTTCATCCACTTGGAAAGTTGACAGAGGTCCAAAATGAGGTTTGCCATCAAGTGACATTTCACCTTTTTGTAAATGGAAAAAGCACTCATACGCTTGAGTTTTTCCCTTTGTGCTGTCCTTGTAAGCTGTGTTCAGCATCACAACAATACAACAAATGTACAGTTTCTGTACATTTTTTCCTGAGCAGGAAACAAACTTTCACAGCCACTTGCTGTTCTAAAATCGGTCATCACAAAATTCGAGCTTTGAGTGAAACTGCTTTTACATAAAATTCACTGTGACCAGAGAGAACCTTTCCAGGCGACACCACTGGGTGCACTAACTAAGGTCAGAGTTGCTAGATGCTCGCCTAGCACAAAAAAATGTGTACGACACCAGCTCGGCCCAATACAGTGTAGTTTTTTCCCACATTTTTTGTGTGTGTTTGTGTGTTGGGTGAGGCAGGGTGGTAGTGGTACCCCCTCATATATTCCTAATGTTTCAAAAGCTCGACTGAAGTTTAGAGACTCCACATAGGCTCATTTAAACTAAAAGTGGATTCCAGAACACTGTTACTGCCTAATTTCTATCAACCCTTGAGTTTCTGTGAGCAATGTTTAACTGGAGGAAAGAGCCATACTCTAACCTAGAAACCAAGCTCACAAGCGCAGGAATGGTCATTATGGTGGTGAAAATGGGTGCTGCACTTCACATGTTCCTTACATCCACACAAGGCCCCAGGGTTGTGAGTAGAAGTGGTTTGCAATGTTCATTACTGTGTTAGTTCGGATAGTCTAGAGAAACAAATTCGTAGATACGCATATGGATATAAGGGAAAGGTTTATACACAAGAGGAATGGAACATTGAGAAAGTATCCCAACCCAGTCCAGTCCAAGGTAATAAATCCAACATTATCCCATATCTCCGGTGCCAGTCTATAAAGTCTCCTTCCGACTCACAAAGAATGTGCAGTGGAAGCATCCTGGCGCTGGCCTGGTCTCCCCACGACTCCTCACCTCCAGGGCTCAGGGTCCATCAACAGCATCCAATGGTGGTAGAAGCCACTCAGCACTGGCAGGGGTCTCCACGTGGCCTCTCCAGCTTCAGAGATCTGGTTCCATCAGGATAAGGCCGTGTGGCTTCTCCTCCGGCTCCTCCAGTTCCTCGGATGCTGCATCTTGTCTTGTCAGTAGTTCGTCGTCTCGGAGACTGACTCCCAACAACAGGGGAAAATGGTCTCTCATTTCCACGAGGGAAATGCCACGAGACTTCCCAGGATTCTTGGGAGAAAGCCATGCTCACACAGAGGCCTCATTGGATACTCAATGGCTATCTCCAGATTAACAGGCTAGACTCCACCCCTACATCTCAATCATGAAATTGACATAAGCACACGACCGCCACTACTGACCTAAAAAGTGGGAGTAGTAGTTCAGACCCACAGAAGAAAGGCCTGGCGACCTGCCTTGGTAAGCTCCGCCAAGAGTTTCCTTGGCAGTTCTACTCTGTGAAACATGGGGCTGCCCGGGGTCAGAATCAGTTCAGGGCCCCCGCCTTTGCCTTTTTGTTTTTAAAATGGGAAGGGTTGGGGCAGAGAACAATTTTATGAATTCTGTTGAAATTTCCTATTGAGTCCATTGAAAGAGCCAGTTGATGCTAAGAGTTCAGCTCTTGAGGGCTAACCCAAAGACCAGAGGGAGAGAGTCCTAGAGGTCAACAGCCTAGAACACCACCTGGGGCAGTCTTCCTGTGCCAGGAGACTTCCGTGAGTCAAAAATCAACTCAGAAGTGCCCCCTTCACCCGCCCAGCAATGACCTCGGCCCCTCCTTCCTCAAATAGGACTCCTCATTCTGTACCCAGAAGGACCCGTTTGGGTTCACACACTACTTGTGTGGGGAGTCTGTATGTGTTTGGAAGGGGGCGCAGGTCCTACAGAACTAGCCAAGCCTGACTAACAGCACCTCTTACACTATCCA
This sequence comes from Nesogale talazaci, assembly GCA_004026705.1. NCBI lineage: Eukaryota > Metazoa > Chordata > Mammalia > Afrosoricida > Tenrecidae > Nesogale > Nesogale talazaci. Next base: position 6,574 of record PVJH01024214.1, on the reverse strand, counting down.
TCGCTGCTGAAGTCTCACCTCTCTCCTCCCTTGGAATGCTTGTCTAAAGCTAAGAGGTGCCACACTGATGCAGAAGAAACACCGGGATACATCACAGGAGAACACCGTCATTCATTCACAGCACAGATGTTTGACCATTTGTACCGCACCCTCCAACCAGACAGGTGATTCTGACTCAGAGCAGCCCTGTTCTGGGTTCCTGAAACTTCCCATCGTTACAGGAGCTGGTGGCCCCATATTTCTCCCCATGTTTGAAATGCCAACCTTGCGGTTAGCAACTCAACGCCTAACCCATAGTGCCGCTTCTACCTACGAGCACGGTGCAGTCGTGTAGAAAGAGTGTGGAAAGAGCCGCATGGAACGGCTGTGTGAACAAACACACGCTCTATAAATAGAACTCCGTGTCGGGGACTGCTCCAATTCCAAGGAAAACCACAAGGCACATGAACGTATCACACAGCGAAAGGTTAACAACAGTGTTATAAACTACTAAGAAATACAGTTACAAAACAGCAAACATAATAAAGGCGTTGACTAGAACAGGAAACGCAAAGGCATTCACCAAAATAAGTTCTGGGAGCTGGAATTCCAGATAGATGTTATGTTTTTGTTGGTGTGGCTATTTGTGTCTTTAATACTGAGCAAGTATCATTTTTTATAATAAAAAAGTCTTCCGGGCTGAGCCCCGGTGGCGTAGTGGTTGTGCGCGGGACTGCGCACAACAGTGGGACTGCGGCCCACTGGGATGGAGGTTCAATTCCGGCTCCCAGCAGCAAAAAGGCTGGGCCTCCTACTCCCACCACCTGAGGGCAGTGATGCCTAAAAAAATAAAAAAAATAAAAATAAATTATAAAAAAAAAGTCTTCCATTTTTAACGAAAGAAAGCAAGCATGATTGGGGAGAGGGAAGCTGGAAGTCTGAGGAAGAGGTAGGCACACAAACCCATGGTGGGCAGGGAAGGTTGTCCCTGAGGATTTGGTCTTTGTCAAGACGCAGGGCGGACAGGATGCAGACAAGTCAGAAACGAAGGACAAGGCTGTTTGGCTAAGTAGGTAAATATATCCTGATGTCCACACACCAGGAGGCCTAACCTGAGGGCGGCCCCTAGGCAGAGAAGTCTGGAGAAACAAGGCCAAGAGGATGGACTGGGGTCATGATATCACCTTAGGAGGTGGGAGGACCCAGGGGTGATTCAAGGCAGGAACTCCACATAGTCTATTAGAAGCACAGGTTACACAAGTGGTGCCAGGAAGAGGGAAAGATGATAAAGTTAAAGCACATAAGATTTTTAAAATACCATTCATACCAACCATTGGCCAAAACATCAACTTATGTTGTGGGTACAACCACTACGGAAACAATTAATGGCAGGAACTTACAAACATAATAGAACTAGGCACCAATTCCTCAGCATTTATCTGTCCCTCAAAAACACATAGGCAGAAGTTCATAGAAGCATCACTCTTTAGCAAGACCAAAAAAAAAAAAAAATAGAAGGCCCATCAGCAAGGAATCACATGTAAAATTCACCTCTGACAGATTTAAAGAACCAATTTCTCTTGAAAATATTTAAATCTGAACTATTTGACCTAAGAATACAAAATTGGATAGAAATAGCCAAGAGAATACACACAACCAAAGCCATACAAAATGACATTGATAAAAAAGATAAAGGAAAGAAAATTGTCTTACCACACATACATAATCAAGAACAAAGGTAGAAGCTATTACTTGGTATTTTATTATTATAAAAATTTCAAAACCAAGTTATGACATTTACATAGAGAACGTATCCCAATAAAAATTCTGTACCTCTACTTGTATGTATAAAGAGGTACCCAAAAAGAACCGAAAACTTTTTTTTTCAAAACTATGTATTTAAATTTTTTTTACAAAACAACCTATTACCTTCAAAGTACTGTCCATTACACGTATTAGATTGGTTAAATCTGCGAATCCATTCTTAGAAGACTTTTTCAAACTCATCTGTTTGGATGGCTGACAAGCACCTCGCTTTTTTCTTCACCTCCTCTGTGTTGTCAAATCGTTGTCCTTTCCTGTCCCTCTGCACCCCACCCCCACCCCCCAAACAAAAAGTCGCATGGAGTAATGTCAGGTGAGTAAGGTACGTAAGGTGCATGGGGGGAAGAGAGGCATGCTGTTTTTTGCCAAAAACTGGGGCACTGAGATGGCTGTGTGAGCAGGTGCATTGCTCTGGTGGCAAAACCAGTCTCCCCCATCAGCCACAAAGCAGATCTTTTTTGTCATTCGGTTATGCAATCTTTTCAAAACCTCTAAATAAAAAGCTTGACATACAGTTTGACCTGGCAGAATAAACTCCAAATGCATTATGAGTGGATGTTTTCATTTCTTTGGGAAGTTCACAGACACCGAGAACAAAGTTTGTCATCCATCGACATTTCACCGTTTTTGAAACAAGAAAATCACTTCTACACTTGAGTTTTCCCCATAATGCTGTCCTTGTGAGATGTGTTCAACAGCACAACAGTTTATGCGGCAATTTCCCCCAAGCAGGAAACACAGAAATTTCACAGCTGCACGCTGTTCTCTTAAACCCACACAGAAAACAAGGTTCAAGGGAAACTGCTTTTATGAAGAATTTCACTGTGACCAGAGAGAACCTTCCAAGGTGATGCCACTGGGTGCAATAACTCAGGGTGAGTTACTTGATGTTCACCTAGCAGGGGAAAAATGCATACTATGAAAGTTCTGCTCCACCTAGCACAATTCCAGGGCCTTGAGGTGGGAGGGGAGGCACCCCCTTGTATAGTAGATATCTGAGACATAATAAACAAAAAACTTGATTTCCTTAAACCCACATCCCCAAATCAAAACCTCCCAAGTTTCCCCATGCAACTCCATTCTCCATTATTAACCAAAGTTTCCTCTTTCTCTAATTTTCTTGCAGATCCTGTTGTGTTCATCAACTCTTAGACACAAACTGAGCACTTCATCACTATCTTTCTGGCTCCCAAATCACACCACCTCACAACTATGCAATTTTATAGTTTTAATAATTTAAGTAATTATCAGAGACTGTAGTATGACCAGAGATACCTTCTTGCCTTAAACAACTCAAGTAAGGGGACAGCTATTCCAAATGTTAGAGAAACAGGAACCAGGGCATTTAGAACTGAAAATTTAAAATATTTTTTTAAACATATCAAAATTTGTGAGTTTCAACTAAAGCAATGTTTGATGATTAAGAAAAACATTTCTGAACCACAAAAATCAATGATTTCAGCTTCTTTAAGAAACATGAAAGAAGATTGAGGAAATTAATAAAAATAAGCATGCAAGTCAAATAAATATAGAAGGGGGAAAATAGAGCCCAAAGCTGATTCTCTGAAAAGCAAGCCCATAAAATTGTTAAAGTTCTTGTCACTTAGATTGGAGGAGGGAAACAGAAAAATAAAAATTGCAAGTGTTTGTGTGTGTGTGAATTGAATTTTTTGTTTTAGTGTTAATTCTTTGGGAGCTACGTTTATTGTGAAAATAGATAAGGTTATCAATTAATTATTGAATACCGAGCATGTGACGAAAATCATTCCATATATCAGATTGAACATGACATAAATGACCCTGATCTTACTTCAAATACACTTAAGTTCAGTGAGGAGACAAATGCTAATCACAGAGTGGCATATTCACACAAAGATATGCATAGGCAAGTGTGACACATATATGTATGCATGCATTAGTGTGCATATGTGTATACATACAAATACATAGGTTTCAAAAAGTGCATGGTAAAATGGAAGTTAAATGCTGGGATTTCTCCAAGAATTTTTAAAGGTTTCCTCAACAAGCAAGGTTATGTTTTTGGGGGGTTTTTTTTTTCCTTTTTTTTTAAAATATAGATTTTATTGGGAGCTCTTACAACATTATATATCATTCATATCAAGTATTATTTGTACACATGTTGCCACATTCATCTACATTATCTACTTGAACCCCTCCAGCACAAGCTCCTCTGCTCCTCTTTCCCCTAGTTCTTTATTTTTTTAATTCCAACTCCCCATATTTCCCCTTCCCCATTCTCCTCCCCTATGAACTTTCAAGAATTTACAAATTGCTATTACCTCTTCATGTCTTACACTGTCCAATGTGTCACCTCACTCACCGTCCACCCCCGCCCCCTGCAAGTGTTTTTTCAGGGATGAAAAAACAGCTGAATGAAATCGAAGTCACATCTGACATCATATTGCAAATTAATACTGTAAAAATTTTAGAAGGAAATATATGGATAATTCCTGGTCATGGAGTTGGAAGTAAATATGACACACACAAAAATATAAGCAACAAAATATTACAAAAATAAGAGCGTTTTATTAAAAATAAACACTCACGAGCAACAAAATTGTCAAAGGATTTGGAAAATTTTAAAAGTCTTGAGTTAAGAGCGTATAGGATAGGGGGAAGGTTTCTACTCTAAAATCCAGAAGACAAAGACCTTATTTTTAGGACTGCCATTCTATTTTCCAGACTCTCTAGAGCAATGGTTCTCAATTTTCCTAATGCCACAACCTCTTCAATACAGTTCCCTCATGTGGTGACGACACCCCTCCATAAAATAATTTCCGTTGCTACTTCATAACTGTAATTTTGCTATTGTTATGAAACATACTGTAAATATATGATATGCAGGATGTATTTTCATTATTACAAATTGAACATAATGAAAGCATAGTGATTAATCACAAAACTGTATGTAATTATATATTGTGAAATATTGATTTCTAATTACAAATCAATGAAATTTTTCTTGAAGCATGGTGTAGCATGGGTAACAGTCTTCACGTGAAGTACTCATATGTCAGCGTACCTGCATGTGGGCAGACTCGCCTGGAGACAGCCAGCGATATCTCAGTTCCTAAGACCATCAGAAATATGTGTTTTCTGGTGGTCTTACGCGACCCCTATAAAAGGGTCATTTAACCTCTAAAGGGGTCGTGATGACCCACAGGTCTAGATGATGTCACTAAAACAATTAAGCAACAGAAAGAAGTTAGCAGCTACCTCAAAACGAAGTGGGAGGAGAAGATCTCTCTCTACAGATGATGTTCTAAGCCAAACCATTAGGCCTGAGTTGATTCCAATCTACAGCCACCCAACAGGGCAGAGTAGGATTGCCCAAGGAGGCTTCCAAGTCTGCACATCTTTGCAGAAGAAGACTGCCACATCTGTCTCTCACAGAGCAGCCGGGCTGGCTTGAACCAACCTCCTTTCAGTTAATCATCCAAGTGGTTAGCAATGCATCTCCAGGGATCCATTCGAGCCAGAGCTCACGCTAAAGGAAAAACATAGATACATGCACATACCAACTCCAGAATTAAGAAATGGATTTGCAAAGCTGCGGGATATAAGATCATAAAACAAAACGAAGAACAGCCATAGTTCTTTCTCTATACCAGCAATGAACAAACCGAAAAAGAAATTAAAATAAACAATTCCACAAAAAACGGCATCCAAAAAGGTCTAATACTTAGCTAGCCAAGTAGGTGGCAGATGTGTACACTGTAAACTACAAAACCCTATCAAAATAAATCAAACAATAACAAAATAAATAGAAAGGTACAAGGCATTCATGAATTTAAAGACAATATGGTTGAGATGGCAAAACTACCAAAGAAATTCTGTCACTTCAATGCAATCATTATCAAAATCCCAAGAGTCACATTTGCAGTAATAAAACAGCCAATCCTGAAAAGCCTGGAAAATTGCAAAGGCTCCCACATGATCAGAGAAAAACTCAAAAGAAATTTGACAGACTTTTAATTCAGAGGAAAGAAAAGTGCTACTTATCAAATTTTTGTATGGTGCAGTAAAAGCAGAGCTTTAAGGGAAATCATTGAATCGTGCAATAGAAAAGAAAGAAGGGGAGTTCTAAAATAAATAATCTAAGCTTCAGCTTTGGGATATTAGACAAGAAAAAGTCTAAAGTGGATAAAGAAAAACTAAGAGCAGAAGCCAATGAAAGTATCAAGAAATAAAGGGGGGAAAACAACCAGACTAAATCGATAGTTTTTTTAAAAGAACAATAAAATGAAAAAATCACTAGCCAGGCTAAATCAAGGTGGGGGGAGGGGGAAAAACACAAATTACTAATAATGAAAGTGAGGCCGTCATCACTGATTCCAAGGGTACTGGAAGGATCTGCACCTGCACATCTCACGATTTATCCATTTCACAATCTCGAGGAAATGATTCCTTTAAAGATAAAAACTACCAAAACACTCAAGGACAAAATAGATAAGCTCAGTAAGTCTCTATTTGCAAGCAACTGACTCAGCAAATCCCACTGAAAGGTCACTGCTTTGATTAGAACTAGCTATCTGGATTGTACTGGTAAATCCAACACTCATCCTTGGCTCTGGTTCACTGCATAAAATCATCTCTATTAACCTCAACCCTGCTTATTGAAAGACTGATGGAACAGATGAACAGCTTGCACTAGCTGATCTCAACCCACTTTTTGCATCGGTCACAAAGTTTGCTGAGATCGATACGCATTTAAAATTCAAAACGTTGAACAATGTAAGATCCCGACTTC
>PVJH01024213.1:0-33464 GCA_004026705.1 Nesogale talazaci | reverse complement strand
CTCAGGCGCTCTTTCCTGAGAGGTATAATAAACTTAACTTCAGAAAGTCAAGGAAGCAAAAATAATTGGCTCAAGTGATTTTCCTTTTTTATAAACCATGGCACATCTGATTTAATTGCTGCCCTAATTTCTCCTTCATAATCCTGATCGATGACTCCAGGAACCATCTGAATACCTCAAAAATTTCGATTTGATCTTCTTAATAAACACCCCATGGTTCTTTTAGGCATGTACTCCAAGTACCGCTCTTAATAATTTCTGGTTTAATTACAACTTTCAACTTTTCTTCCCAACTTTGAATAACTCCAGTTTCAATCTGCATGTCTTGAGTACTTAGGTTAAATCTCCCTGATAAAAGCTGTACTGCTCTTTCAAGCAGAGGCTCCTGCTTTTGGGAATTAACAGACTGCTATGGGGTGCTGGGGCTTGGTTACTCAAATTATGGCAGGGGAAACAATGGCTAGGCTTTTGGAAGTTTGGTTAGGTCTGGGCTTTTGCTGTGAGGCTGGGTGAAAGATGCTTAAGGATTTCTGTGCCAAGTTGCGTTTGAGCTCTTCCTCCCATGCTATATTGGGCGGCATTTGGAGCATATTCTTTGCCCTATCTCCCTGCTGTGTAGTGCCTGCTAATGGAAGTCCCTTACTGCTGAATCTAGAGTGGCATTTATGTATGTACATAAGAAGTTACCTGCCTGAAGCAGAGGCAAAGTCTAGGTTCTGGCGAACCAATCTCAGTGGTCTTGGCCCATGCTGGGGCGCTCGGCACAGGGTGTTTCTGCTGGCTAGGTGGCTTGGAGTGCACTGAAGACTCTCTCTGAAAATGATCTATCTCCCAGAAGCTAAAGCATTTGCCTTTAGGCTTGCTGTAATGTATTGGCTATAGTGGCAGCTTGGAGGTGTGCCTTGTCAGCCCCAGGTCCTATGGCTCTGCTGATCTTAAGATAACCTAAAACTGTGCCTTGTTCCCTATATGGTAAGGTGACCATATTTTAATATTGGTATAGTGGGACACCATTGGTGAGGGGTAGGGGGTTGGTCGGATGATATTCAATATATTTCCTTCCCTTTCCCCGCTGTTCCCTAGCTTGTCGTGCATTCTTTCCAAAATTCAGGACTTGTAAAAAATGCCACGTGACATGGGAAAAATTGTTTAAAATTGGGACTGTCTTACCAAAAGCAAGACGTCTGGTCACTTTACTATATGGGCATACCACATTCGTATAGTCTTCATTAGCATTTTCATGTACAAGTAGGTGGGCTAGATATAATCGGGACACAAAGTCTATATAAGAATCATTGTTCCACTGCCATATAGTGGGCCGCTTCTCTCCTGATGGTATTTTAACCCAAGCCCAAACCCAAACATCTCTGAGAAATTGATAGGTAGCTAGTGTTCAGAAAGGGGGTCCATTATGCATTGCTTAAAATATCGAGCTATCGCTCAGCAAAAAATGACACACTGTGTGTGCTCAAAGGCCCAGCTTTCCAGCCAGCAACGCTATGGCTGAATTGGCTCACCTAGGCCAGGTGATTCAATTCAGTCAATGGGGTCGACCAGGGTGGTAAATCACACCTCACTGCGGGAGAATTGTAAGCGCCAAGTTTTGGGCTCTGGCAAGTTTTTTTTTATCAGCGGCTACTCTACAATGCAGGACCCCAGGCTGCCATCTGGAGCCTACGGCATCTCTCTCTCCAGCCATTTCCCGGCTGGCAGAAGGGGGTGAGGGATCTCCTGGGTGCCTGTGTAAACCTGAAACTTCTTTAACCTTCACAAATCTCGCTTGGATCACAAACCAGGCTTCAGCATAAATTGTTTCTTGTGGGGAGCCAAGGATCGAGATATATTTCTCCTCCTGAGAAACTTCGCAGAGGCTTGTTTGGTAACCTGAAATTACACTTCCACTGGTGAAATGACCGCTGTCTGTGAACAGAGCTATCTCTCTGACAAGACCTTGCTCTGCTTTCCAGCAAGCGTGTCTCAGCCCCCTCAGACCACTCCATTCAGACGTGTAAGAAGTCTGAAGGAGAGAGGCAGCCCTAGTCCATGCACTCCAATCTGCAGAGCGGAGGTTCCATGTCAGCTAGAGATTTCATTCCGCTGGTCACAGAAAGGGATTCTGGCCCATAGCTTGCCACTGCATGTTTGATGTCCTTCAGCATGATGTACTGGTGTCCCTATATCCCCACAGGCTGTCTGCATTGGGTGGTCTTTCTCGTAGACAAATAGCAAAAGCTGGCCTGGGTCTCCTTTTGTAGTTCCTCTTTCTACATTTAAAAGAAAGTTTATATTTACTATCCTACTTTCCCTTAACTACTTTTTGTTTGTTTGTTTGTCTGATGGTTTCAGGGCCTCTCTGCACTGCATTCCTCCGGTAGAACAGAGTCATTTGCCATGAGTCTATCATTTCAATCAGACTTAATTTCTTCAGTTTCTTCTAAAACCTCAACTATATCAGACTCATTTTGGAGGACTTTTGCCTAAGCAAGACTTCTCATGAGGAGTCTGAGTTCTCTTCTCGCTCTCTCTGCCTGCTAATAAGCCAGAAGGAGAGTTGCTGTGTTTTGCTTCACCTTCCTGTTGAGCCTGTGGAGATCCACTCTCTCTGGTGTAAAGATGCTTCTACTGCTGTTAGATCAACAAGACTTTGCACCCACTGGCCTACGATCTTCCTATATCACACCATTGTATGTGTAGTATGAATCTGAAGAGAGATTTATGGACTAGTTCAGACTTACGGGCTAATATCAGATGTATGGATTAGGTCTGAAATGGGATGGGATATCTTTGTAATATATAGCTGCTCTTTGATACAAACCTCCGTCTTATGAATAAAGGAGTGTCTCTGGATCTATTTCTTTAGTCCGATTGGTTGACCACATGCATATGTAAGTTTCACTGGTGTTACTATCCTAAAGAACGTAGACTAAAACACATGTTGATTGTAAATCTAAATATTTTCATTTTGCCATGTTTATTATAATTTTTATTGGTCAAGTTTTGAGAATGTTTGTTTCATTTAGAGATATAATGCATGCTTAAGACTGCACTCTTCCTCAATAATATTTCATGTCTTTGCTTTCTGCAAATGAGGTTGTATCATTTGTATGGCTCAATCTCTTAAGGAACCTTCCCCAATTTCAATGCTGTGGTTTTCCATATAATCTAAATTCTCAGATAATTTGCTCAGAATGCTGATTGAGCAAATATTCAACAATTCTGACACACTTTTTGGTGTTTTTAAGCCATGCGTTATGTATTTGCTCTGAGCCAGAATGCCTCATTGCAAACAAAAAAATAATTAATTGAACTGTAATATCGGTCGGTTAAAATATGCAGGGGTTATTTTTAAAATACCAAATGTTCCTTTCAATATCTTGCTTTGTTTGGTATAATGCAGATAAAGAGCACATTCACACTCTCCCAGTAGCTTCTCTCCCCAAACCCAAATGTATCTATAATATACCAAAGCATTTGCTTTTCTGATTGTGAGGTTTTGTCTATTTGAAAATGATAGTAATGCCAGATACTGAGTATAAATAAATTGAGCAAATCATGAAAAATAGGATAATGAATGCTGACATAAAGAGTGAAATGAGACTCACTAATCACATCACTTAGCAACAGCTAATGAGGAGGCCATCATGCCAATTTACCCCCCAAATTATATAATTCAGCTGAAGGATCATAAATAAATCACAAGCTTTAATGATTATCCAAAGAGCAACACTGCAATGAAAAAATGCTCAGTGCATCTTAGGAATCATAGTTTGGAAAAGAAAAGTGACCTGCAGTTGAAAATGTTGATAGAAAAATCATATTATGTAAATGTCATTTTAAGCTTAGAGGTAATAAGCAGTCATGTGAATTTGTTTATGTATTTGGTTGTTCTTTTATAAATCTAAATTCTTCAAATGGTAATTTTTTGATAGAGACTTTTAGACCAACTAGTATTTTTAAGATATCCTTTTTAAAATAGAGTTTACACTTTTTCATTGAGGAGTTCTGACCCTGCTCAGTTTCTCTGCTGGTACAATGGTGTGGCGGTCATGTATTTGATATCAATTACACAATTGGGAGTGTAGGGGTAAAGTCTAATCTGTCACTCTAGAGATAGCCAATGAGGCCTCTGTGTGGGCATGGCTTTCTCTGAGAATTCTGTGAAGTCTCACGATATTTCCCTCATGGAGATAAAAGACCATCTCATCAGTTGTTGGAGTCGCTTGACTGACAAGACAAAATGGCAGTGTCCAAGGATCTGGAGGAACTGGAGGAGAACCCACATGGCCTTACCCTGATAGAACCAGATCTTTGAAGCTGGAGGAGTCACAGAGAAACCCCTGCCTGTGCTGAGATGTTTCTACCACCAATAAATACTGCTTATAGACCCTGAGCCTGGGAGATGAGGAGCCATGAGGGGATCCCTGCCAGAGCCACTGGACACAAGACTGCACCCACTGGCCTGTGATTGTCCTGGTGTCATTGTGCATGCTTCGTGAGTTGGAAGGACTCTTGATGGACTGGTTTTGGATGTATGGGCTGGTGTCCGACTTAAGACCTTGGAATGTAGTGGATTGGGATGTTTTCTCAATGTTCCGTTCCTCTTTTATATAAACCTTTTTCTTATATCCATATGTGTGTTTATGAATTTGTTTCTCTAGTCTACCAGGACTGACACAAATGGCAATGAATTATTTCATGTGGCTCTTTAAGCCTGGGTTTAACTCCCACCAAAAAAAACCTTTTCCTGTTCTGGTAAAAAGGTAGGGAAAAGATACTGATAGGATTCACCTGTGAGTAATTGTGAACAAGAGTCCCTGGTGTGGTGCCCTGCTGTTTATAAAATAAGCCTTCTGAGAAGCGGAAGGAAGAATCTGATTACCAGCAAGAGCCAGGAGTGCAGCACTTCTCCGGACCCCAAATCCTTGCACAGTGAAACACCCGCTTCCAAAAGACAGGTATCATCAAAAGAGCAGTAGCGGAATCCAGAGCATGGGACAAATAGACTTCTAAACTAAAAGAACTGGTATAGGAAAGATAAAGCACTTTTGTGCAGCCTGTGGAGTGGAGGGTCCCTGGGCACTTAATTGGGGGAAGGGCTTGCTCACCCATGGAACTTGAGTAATTGCCTTTGAGTTGAGGTGCAGCATGTCCATATGTACAACTCACCTCTGAGCATGTCTTACAAGCATGAAAACTTGTCAATTTTCTCAATATGCCCTTTCATCATAATTTTGTTCCTGACTTCTGTTTAGCCATTACAGTGCATATTAGAACCCAAGAAATGAAATAGAGAACATCAATTAAAACGGCACAGGTGGTGAGATAGATACAAACATTTTCAATGGAAAACTACGTCCCCTTTTCTGAATTGTTTCATCAGCATCAAAAACCTGTTTTTTATGAGAATTTGTGTTACAAAGTTGTGAAATCTTACAACATAAACCAAGCATTTCTTTAAATATAATTTTCTTATCCATGAAGACAAATATTATTTGTATGTACAGGCACTTTGCACTAGTGATGAAAAAATTGGTAATGCAAGGCAGATTTTGAATTAAATAATAGAAATAATGTACAAGAACTCTGAGAGAAAATTTACTATTCTTAATTACACCAATAAAAAGTTTTATTTCACTCTTTGTAAATATAAACTTACACCCTGTGATAGGTAGCTTTGTTATGCCAACATGGTCAAAGAAGATAGGGAGGTTTATTATGACAACATGGCCAATGAACACATGAACTTGATTGAAGGGCAGAGATATAAATGGCTTGGCGAACTCTGCTGGCTCTCTTGCTCTTGGATTTTCAGACCAGTTGGCTGCCTTCTTTGTCCTGTGGCTTGATCTGCAAGCTATACTACCCATGGAACATCTAATCAGTGGATGGTCTTGCTGCGAATTGGGGTTACTTCAAGCCCTGCTTCACCACACTCCTGGAATATATATCCTTTGAGCTAAGGATTGTTGGACTCTGTCATCAGGCTGACTACTGGTGACCTGTCTTGCTGTTTGTTGCTTGTGGCCTGATAGCCTGAATTGCTCTGCAGAGGACTACCCGACGACCCTCAAGACTAGAAGGACTTCTAATATACTAGCTACCTCACGCAAATGAGTTGTACTAAGCCATGTACTGCTTTATAGATTAGTAAACTTTATTTCTTATGTTAGATATATTTCTATATAAATATAGAGAATTATTAGTGTCCTGGTTTTGTTTCTCTAGAGAACCCTAACACAGACCTTAAGATAACTCAATACATCTTTTGAGTCCCTTTTGAGATCATTTAAAAGTAATGATCTATAAAAGAATATGTGAGTTTTCTAAATTTATATATGTAAAATGAGTTTGAAATGATAATTATTGCTTAAGAGATAATAAATCATTTAAGTTTAAATTTAGTATTCAATGAACATCAAATGTTTATGTATTGATGGATGTGTATTTTTTAAATAACAAAAAGTAGATAATTACTTAAGGTTTACTTTTTGAAAAATAATTCCAGGCATTTAAAAATAGTTTATTATGTATTTATTTTAAAAATTATTGCAGGGTTTGAAACATAAAAGCTTATTTAAATTTCTTCTATATATTACCATCTAGATCAATAGATATTGATTTTGGTTGGAGAAACTGCATATTTGTATTTACTGAAATACTCTATACTTACATTCTGATATTTTCAACCTTTTTAAAAGATAAGCAATAGGTCCGTGTGGTTTTAAAGTTGCATATTTCTGTGCATTTGTCTTATAGAAATATGATTGCCACACAAAAGAGGAAATATTGAAGCTGTTACTAATAAAACAGGATAAAATATTGGAATTTATAAAAAAATATTAAAATAGGGAGAAATGCTTTATTTCTCGTGGTACTATTTTTTTCTAAGTTCATTCAATCATTGGAATGGCTACACAGAACTCATAGAAAATGTTCATAATTGGGCTGAGCGCTTGTGGCATAGTGGTTGAGTGCGGGACTGAAGTCCACTGGCTTGGCAGTTCAAATCCAGCAGCAGCTCTCCAGGAGCAAGGCTGGGCCTCCCACTCCCACCAGAGGGCAGTGATGCCCCCCCCCAAAATAAAAAAGAAAAGAAAAATAAAAAAATGTTCATGATTAAAGGGTTTATTAGAGAAGTTAACTGGCTACAATTCACAGAGAAATACTGAAGACAGAATTGTTTATTCATGACATGTTTGGGCTGCTAAAAATGTCCAAAGGGACTGTGGTGTCATTGTGAATTGTCATTCTGCTAACCACAAGGTTAGCAGTTCAAAAACCACCAGCAACTGTGAGGGAGAAAAATGAGGCTTTCTCTCTCACTTCCCTGCTTGCCAGACTTGTTCTCCCAGAAATGGATACCTCGAAAAGACAGACAAAGTTGAAGGATTATAAAAAAAACAAAAACAACAACACTGCATTTAGGGTGTTAGATGCAATACTTTGATTCCAACTTTTGGTGACTTTTAACAAGGATAAAAGAATATATGTGTGTATGTATATATAATGAAATACATACAGCAACAGCAATATAAGTTTTACAAATACTATGAGAGGATTCCCCCCTCCCCAAAGAATGGCACCTGGGATGATTTTCTCTAGTCATTCTGATTTTTTTTTCATAAAGCAGTGTGTTTGGGTAAACAAGAGAAACAAATTCATAGACACTCATGTATATAAGAGAAAGGTTTATATATAAGAGCAGTTGAATATTGAGAAAACATCCCAACCTAGTCCAGATCAAATCCATAGTCCAACATTAGCCATGCCACTCTATAAATCCTCTTTAGACTCATGAAATGTATACAATGATGCTGAATGCAGGAGAATAACAGGCTAGTGGGGTGGAACTTTTGTGGACCCAGCAGTGTTGTAAGCATTTTAGTGCTGGCAGGGTTTGTACATGGCTTCTCTGACTCCAGAGATCTGACTGCAACAGAGTAGTTCAATGTGGCTTCTCCAGCTTCCAGGGCATAGCACCATGTGTCTTTTCAGTAGAGTGTCTCTCAGGGAGAGAACAGGGAGATGTTTCCTGCCTCCAAACAGGAAATGCTGGAGTTACCAAAATTCTAAGGAGAAGACCATGTCCACCCAGAAGCCTCAGTGGCTTTTACCTGACTGATAGATTAGACTCCACAGCTTCACTCAGAATACTTTCAAATTGACACCAGATTATGTAACTACCACAAGCAGTTTCACTTGGATCTTATTTTTGGTGATGGCTGATTTAACAGAACAACATGCAGCTGAGAAATTTTGTTTCCTCAGGAAAAATGCTGCAGAAACTTGTTGTGACGTTGAACACAGCTTACAAGGGCAGTGCCATGGGACAAAACTCAAGTGTATCGGTGGTTTTCTTGTTTGAAAATAAAAGGTGAAATACTGATTGTTGACAGCCCTCATTCTTGAAATCTGTCAACTTCCCGAATCTGTCAAAAATGTTGCTTCATAGTTTATTTGGAGTTAATTCTACCAAGTAGGACTCTTTTTTGGGGGGGAGAGGGAGCGGTTACTGCCCTCTGGTGCAAGTCCGTCTCTTAATTAAGCTTTCTATTTAAAGTATCTGAAAAAAATTGCATAGCATAGCATTGTGCATGTGATTAAAAACAGGCGATCTGGATTTGTGACAGATGGGACTGTTTTTGCTACCACAACAGTGCACTTGCTTATGCAGCCATCTCCGTGTCAAGTTTTGACAAGAAAACAGCATGCTTCTCTTAGTCCATGTAGCTTACTCATAGGTCCTTGTTCTGTGTGACTTCTTTTTATTTCTGTGAAGGCAAAGTGACATGAAAGGACAGTGATTTGATGATGTAGAAGAGGTGAAGTGAAAAATGAGAAAGATACTGTCAGCCATCCAATCAGATGAGTTTGAAAAATGTTTTCAAGCATGGAATTGCAGATTTAACAAATGTATTAAGTGTAATGACAAGTACTTTGAAGGTGATAACATAATTTTATAAAAAATTTAAAAACATATCTTAAAAAAATCAGTTTAGTATCTATCTGATACTCTCTCAGATAAAGTGCCATTAAGCCCATCCTTTGAGCTATGTAACCACTGTGTCCATTTTTTCTAGGTCATTTCTCCCCCATTAACATAAACTTACTACCCTGTGGTTCTTAAAATCATAACTTTATTTCCAAAGTAAAAACCATATCCCTCAAGGGATTTGGTTGTATATAAGTATCTTCAGAAGCTACAGTTTTTTTTTCTTTTGAAAACCTATTTATCACACTTTTTCTACTTAACTTTTTGGCAGTACAAAGCCTACAAAGTCAACTATATAACCATAATCTTAACCAAAGTGACATTTCCATTATAGTTAAATAGTGGAACCCTCTTTCTCTTCCATCCTCACACAGGTAACCACTATCAACATTTGTTCTCTAGACATGAGCTATTATCATTTTATATAAGTAACTTCATAGCAAATGTATCCTTTGTTGATAGACTTATTTTGCTCAAGATAATATCTTCATATCCCATCCATATTGTAGCAGAGAACTAGTGATTGAGAATTTGTCATTTTATATATGAATCATATTTTCACATTTACCTTATTTGTAACCTAAATATTTTATTTCAACTGAGATTTTCTCATTCAAATATGAACATTTCCCTAGTAGAATGGAAAGTATATATATGTATGTATTCATATTTATGTACATGCTTTGTATGCACATTATTTTATGTGCTTTTGTGTTTGTGTGTGTATATATATGTATATATACACAAATATACATACATGTATATACACATATACGTATATACGTATATATGTATATATATGAATACAGATGGTATGAGGGATGGAACGAGAATGCTAATAGGTGTTATCTCAGTATACTAGAAAGAAGAGAAAACTAAGGTTTGATATCCACTTCATAAAAGTACTTTTTCATGTTTACATTAGGACTTTCAGCAAATTTCACTGGCAAGTTTTCCCATAAAACACTATTCTGAAGACAGCCACCATAGGATTCTGAGTAAAGTTCAGTTGGTTTTTCTATACCCGCATTCAAAATCCATTAATTTCCTTTTACTTGGTGGAATCTGCTGACCTTTATAATAATGCAAAAAGTGTCACAAGATTGAAGTGAAAGATAAAATGCATTTCTATCCCGGAAATAAATTCAGTGCTATTTTTATATTTTTCAACTTAAATCAACATTCAGGAATTAAGAACCACTTAAATGCTGTTAAGGGTCGATGTGGTAGGAGAATGAGAGTGCACTTGGGATCCAGTGCTTTTTGTTATTCTACCTGGGACCGGCCAATGTTTTTTCTGTTAGATATTGGGTTGTTATGACTCAGTATTAACTTGATGTAACATTATTCCTTAATATTAAATAAACCTTTAGGGCTGAGCCTTGTTGGCATAAGTGGTTGAGTGCGGGACTGTGGCCCGTGGGCTTGGGGGTTCAAATCTAGTGGCGGCTCCCAGGAGCATTGCTGGGTAGCACCGATGACCATCAGAGGCAGTGATGCCCACAAAAAATAAATAATTAAATAAACCTTTAAATAAGAATTATTTTTACTTTTATATTTATTTGCTCTGCAATTACATTCACATAGTCACATAATTTGTAACTTACCACTCAAAATCTGAAAATTCTCCTTGCTTTCATTGGAATCACTTAGAAGGAAAATTCATGTTTTCTTCTGTAAGAAAATTTAGAAAAGCTTTATAGATAGCCTACATATAAGTACTTACAATTTAAGTAAACACTATCACAGTTATATTAAATAAAGAATCATCAAAGAAAATAGAATAAAGTTAATACCAAAAAAAAAGAAACATCAAAAGAAAATAGTAAAAAACACAGATAGTTTCCCAAAAAGATTGGATGGCATTCAACCATTTAAGAAGGTAGCATGTGGTCAAGAACCAATTGTACTCAAGGAAGAACTCAAAGCTAGGGAAGGTATGTGAAATTATATTAAAAGGGGGAAAAATGCCAATAAATGGTGCACAGAATACCAACTGAGATATGACAACAAACAAATCTGGAAACAGTCACTCAAATAAATTTGAATGACAGCTTCATGGTGTGATGGCAGGAAAACATATATGCTTGTGCCCATTCCAACAAAAGGTTATTCAACAGAATGTTGGTTTTATCAAACCATTAACAAAATATGAAAGTGCATTTGAAGACAATTACCAAACCACTGCAGCCATGCGCCAAGAGAGAACTCCCAGAAATTCAAGGCAGATTTAGAATAAGGCATGGAACAAGTGGCATCATTGCTGATTTTAGATGGAGCTTAACAAAGTAGAGAGTACATGGAAGATTATTATATCAGTTGTATTGACTATGCAAAGGTTTTTTAACAGTGGAAATCATAGTAAACTATGGATAATATTATGAATAATTATAATTCCAGCACACTTATTTTTTCTTATGCAGTATCCATACACAGTACAAAAGAAAGCTGTTAGAACATGAAGGTTCTTTATAGTTTAAATTAGACAAAGGCATATATTAACATATTCCATATATATAGTGAAAAAATAATCCAAGAAGCTGAACTGTGTGAGGAAAATGAATATAGCATCAAGATTAAAGGAATGGTTATTAACAAATAACATGGCAATGATGCAACCTTGTTTAGTAAAAGTGAAGAGAATTTGAAGCACCCATAGATAAAGATCAAAAATTATAGCCTTAAATATTGGTGAAATATCAATGTTAAATAATACGAAGATTAAAATTTTTAAAACTCTCACATGTTTAGGGATTCACATGGATCCCTAAACAAATTCATAATGCAATAAAAAATATTGAAGTTGTGAAATATTTCATTTTCCTTGAATACAAAAATAACTTATGGTATCAATGGTCAAATAATCAAAGGACAGAGTGCTTTGGACAGATTTTTTTAGCTCTTTTTAAAGTATTGTTTTAGGCCAAGTTGTATAGAAAAGTATAACTAGTGAAACTTACATAGGTATCTATATGCAAAAATTTATAACAAGAAATGACTTGCAGAGTTGTTGAAGCAGGTAAATTCAGTAAAATACAAGTCTATGGAACTGATGTTCATATAGTGGCTTCTCCTGACTCATGTAGCTACAGGAGCTGATAAAGCAGAAAGCAGGTTTATCTGGTACCACATACTGATGGATGTAAAGTCAAGTGAAAATGAATCTAAAATTGGCAACCTACTAATAGCTCCTTTGATCAGCAGGCAGTATGTCAGGAAGTTTATAACCTAAATTAGATCATCTTCTGAGGAGTCTTTCTTTCAATTGTGTCAAGCCTAATCTAGGGATTACACAACAGGAGAACAGCTAGCTGCTCATAGATTAGATTAGATTTATTAGATTAGGTTGTTAGCTTATTTAGGTCCTGTTATGGAGGTTATTTTCTTGTGTTAGATTACATCATGATGGATTACTCCACAAATCTGGTCAACCCACAATAACACAAAGTCTATCAAAAGTACCTGAAAGAAAAACTGTCACTTTAAGAACTAAAGAGAACTGTATTATGTTATACTACTATGCTATATTAATACACTATAGGATATTTTAAAGCCTCATATATATGTAAATGCTTTACATTGAATAAGAAGCTATGATTGTGATTAGTTGTCATAACAATTTTAACCTTCTGAGAAGGGTACAGTCACTTGAAATGAATAAAATTTTTAGGAAAGTAGAAATTCAGTGGAAAAAGAAAACACAAGGAAGGCTCTAAACTAAATGAATTTAAACTGTGGCTAAAATAAAGAGTCCAAACACAGGAACAATTACAGTGATGGAACAGAAACAAGAAATGCTTCATTAGGTTGTACATAGGGTCATTATGAATCAGAATCCATTAGAATCTATGAGCAATAATAATAGATGCAGAAAAATAACACCAAATACACCTCTTGTGGCAGTCAAGGTAGACTAGAGAAACAAATTCATACACACACATATGGATATAAGGGCCCGGTGTATATACAAGAAGAACAGGACATTAAGAAAGCATCCCAACCCAGTCCAGTTCGAAGTCATAAGTCCAATATTAGCCCATGTGCCTGATACCGGTCTATAACATCTTCTAACTCATGAAATCACAGGACAGTGGGTGCAGAATCCCGGCACTGGCAGGGGTCTCCCCATGGCTCCTCGCTTCCAGGGCTCAGTGTCCATCAACAGCATCCAGTGGGGGTAGAAACATCTCAGCACTGGCGGAGGTCTCCCCGTGGCTTGCCAGTCTCAGATATCTAGCTTCAGTAGGGCAAGGCAGTGTGGCTTCTCCTCCAGCTCCTCCAGCTCCTTGGATGCTGCCATCTTGTCTTCTCTGTAGTTTGTTGTCTGTGAGACTAATTCCCAATAACTGGTGAGATAGCTTCTCATCCCCATGAGGGGAAATATCATGAGATTTCCTAGAAGTCTCAGGAGAAAACCATGCCCACACAGAGGCCTCATTGGCTACCCAATGACTATCTCCAGATTAACATGGTAGACTCCACTCCTACATCTCAATCATGAAATTAACATAAGCCCACCTCTCTAGTAAGTATTTTTTGGAGGCTGAAATTATGTTTTCAAACTTTTGGCAAGCTGGCAACCAAGTAGCTTATACCAGAGGAACTAGACAGAAATCAGCACAGGAGATTCACTCAGAGGGAAAGTCACAGGAGTACCATCATAAAGATAAGTAGGCAGAGATCCACCAGGTTTTTGAGGAGCTATGGCTTCTGACTGACCACTGTGAAGGCTGGCTAGATTTTAACCTAGCCCTGCCACTGCCTTGGCCAGAGGCATTATACAGCCCAATGCCTTTACTTCAACAAAGCCACAGCTTGTCATTGCCCAGGGGCCGGGTTTAAACTCCTCAAATCCATGATCAGGGATCAGGATCAATTATATTATTACTTTGTTTCCCTCTCTTTTCTCTTACCTGCACAGTCTCAATGGGCTGAGTTTTTATTTTATTTTTTTCAATTTTTCTATCAAATGCCACAGCAGATCTCCAGGCCACTTCCCATAGCCTAGGGCATTTAGAACTGTGTTCCACCCAGCTGCGGGAGCTCCACCCTCTGCAGCATAACAGAAGTCTGGGGAAAGCCCACCTACCTTCCTGGGAGAAATCTTGCTTATGTTCCTCTGGAGAATTCCCGCCCACCTTCTGCATGGTTGGGGAAGCTCCTACCCATACTATATGGTCTCACGTGACTGAGGGAACACCCTGCCACTTGCCATAGTGCCTAACACAACCTAAAGCAACTGAGCCAACACATTCAAGTGCTCTGTCCTGTGGCAGGAAGCTCTGCACAACCTTTGTAGTGATCTAGCTAACCAGAGTAATTCCAACCACCATCCAAGATGCTCTACAGCAAAGGGGGCACACACACCTGTCTTCTGTTGCA
This sequence comes from Nesogale talazaci, assembly GCA_004026705.1. Lineage (NCBI taxonomy): Eukaryota > Metazoa > Chordata > Mammalia > Afrosoricida > Tenrecidae > Nesogale > Nesogale talazaci. The sequence goes on along the minus strand of PVJH01024213.1, from coordinate 19,090 downwards.
CTCCCATTGTAGCAGGCAGCTCTGCACACTGTCAGCAATGCCCCTAGCTGCAATGGGCCATACCATCATGACTTCTTATGAGAGTTCCCAGTGCAGCACCATCCTCGTGGGTCCAAAACCACCCAACCAGCATCTCTTGAGAGGACAATCCACCTCACCCGGCAAATAATAGAATACTGGTTGACTAAGGAAAGAGTGATCCCATGGGAGGATAAAGCAGTGGACAAATTCCATAGTTCAATTAGCTGCAGGCAGTTAGAAGAAGCATTGCAATGAGTCTCCCAGAGAGAGGTAGTACTCTTCAACTCCCTGGGAAAGGGAATCTGGATCCTTTAAAAGCACACAATGAAAGAAGCATCAATCAGCCCCAATGAAAGAAACAGGAGAAACTAAAGTCAATAGCAGAAGATGTCCTGAACCTAACAACATACATAGAAGAAGCAGACACTGAAAGAAATTTTATGAATGCTGCTTGGATTCATGTAGGATAAGAGGGGAAAATATAGAAAAAATGATGACATGATAGATCAGATAAAGATCATACACCGAAGGGAAATACAAGAACTTAGGGATGCGATAACAAAAACCAGTAGCAGACTCATGGACTTTATCAATCAATGGGAGGTGGGAGAGAACTGCATCAATGACATAGAAGACAATCAAGCAGACTGTAACAAACACAAACAGAAATCTAATAATATCAGAAAAGCTAAAGTAAACCTAGGATCTATTTCTGATGCTATGAAAAGGAACAACATATAAGAATAATTGAGTTTCTGGAGATAGAAACAACAAAGAAACATCTGCAACAATAGTGAGAGAATTTTTGGAGAAAAACTTCATCAGCATAATGCATGAAACCAGCCAACCATTAAGAAGGCTGAAAGAATAACTAGACTGAGTCCCAAGAATAATTCACTAAGACACATAATATTTAAACTATCCAACTTTGAGGAAAAGGAAAAAATATAATGAGAGCAGTGTGTTAGTCTGGGTAGACTGGAGGAACAAATTTCATAGACACACATATGAATATAAGGGTATGGTTTATATATTAGAGAAATTGGACATTAAAAAAGCATCCCAATCCAGTCAAGTACAAAGTCATAAGTCCGATATTAACCCAGGGGTCTCCACATGGATCCTCGCTTCCAGGGCTCAGGGCCCATCAACAGTATCCCGTGGTGGCAGAAGCAACTCATCGCTGGCAGAAGTCTCCATGTGGCCAACCCAGCTTCAGGAGTCTGGCTTCATCAAGGCAAAGCCATGTGGTATCTCCGCCAGCTCCTTCAGCTTCTCGGACACTGCCATCTTGTCTTGTCTGTGATTCATCTTCTCTAAAACTAACTCCCAACAACTGGGGAAGATAGCATATCATCTTCATGAGAGAAATATTGTGAGATTTCCCAGAAGTCTCAGGAGAAAGCCATGCCCACATAGAGGCCTCATTGGCTACTCAATGGCTATCTCCAGATTAACAGGCTAGACTCCCCCCCTACATTGCAATCACAAAATTAACATAAGCACATGACTTCCACAAGTAGTTAGAAAAAACAAGCAAGCACATCTAAGAAAATGAATGTGCTCTGACCTATCAGCAGACACTATGAAGAAGAGGAGACAGTGGAGTAGTATATTCTAAAAATTGATGGAAGATAATCCAAATCCAAGAATACTCTATACAGGCAAGTCATCTAAGATAGATGGAGAAATATGAGCCTTCCCAGACAAGATAATATTCAGAAGAATACATTTAAAGAAACCCAGGCTTACAAATGATACTTGCCAATCTAGCATGGGCAGAATAGCACTCTGTTAGCACAAATAAGAGACCACAACACAGAACAACCGCACCCACAGGGCAACAAAAAGAAAACTGCCCCCAAGATAGCATTGGCTTAAGGGTGGAAAGAAGGCAGGAATGAAACACACACACAAACATCTGTCAATCTCCTGCCTACAGGAGACACATCTCAATACTACAAATAAAATTAGAATCAAAGTCTGGAGAAAAGCGTACCAAGTAAACAGAATTCAGAAAACAACAGGAGTTAAAATCCTAATCTCAGATAAATTGACCTCAATCTGCAAACCATAAAAAGAGATAAGGGGGACACTATATAAGGATCAAGGAAACCTACTGAATATATCAAAGTTGGAAAAGGTGATAAAAGAAAACACAGTCTCAACAATTACAGTATGTGATATCAATACACTCCTCTCTGTGAAATATAGATCACAGTGTAAGTTATTCAACAAGGAGGCTACAGATCTAAACACTATAATTAGAAAATTTGACCTGATATTTACCAAAATCTTCAACTAAATACAAAAAATACATATTCAATGATAAACATAAGCTGGGGCATAAGTCCAATCTGCATAAATTTAAGCACATTGATATCTTACAGACCATTCTCTCTGAGCACTGTGCCATAGGCTGGAAATCAATAAAAGGAACATGAAGAAAACAAGGATAAACAACTGGAAGATGAATAGTTCCCTATACTCAAAGTACCATGTATTTATCCCAGATCAGAGATGAAGTTAGGAAATTTCTAGAAACCAACAAGAATGAGAACATAATGTCCCAAAACTTATGGGACATAGCAAAAGTGGTTATCAGTGGAAGTTTCATAGCAATACATACACACGAAAAAGGAAGAGAGACATCAATATGCTGACACAAAATTTACAGCAATTAGAGCAGAGACAAGAAGACAATTTGACTAATTATAAAAGAAAAGAAATAATAAATATCAAGGCTGAGATTTGGGATAGCAAAAATGAAAAAAACTGTGGAAAAATGCTGCAAAAAGTTGGTTCTTTGAAAGAATAAACAGAATTGATAGACCTCTGGCAAAACTATCCCAAGAAAGAAAGGAATAAATCTCAGTTATTACATCAGACCCTAATGAAATCAGAAGGATGATTACACAGTATTATGAAGCCCTGTTTCCAATGAAATCAACTACTTGGGAGACATGTACAAATTCTTAGAAAAACAATATCTCCCTACAATGTCCTGGGTGGATATTAAGAATCTCCACAAACCCATAGGAATGGAAGAAATAGATAAGGTTGACAAGGGATTACCAACAAAAAAATCTACTGAACCAGATGACTTCTCAGGAGAATTCTACCATGCAGTCATGAAAGAACTGACACCAACTGTGCACAAACTCTGCCAGAACATAGAAAAAGACAGCAAACTCCTGAATACTTTCTATGAAGCTAGTATAAATCTGATACTGAAATCGGGCAAAAAGTGAGAACTACACATCATTATCCCTAATGAACATCAATGCAAAAATCCTTTAAAATACTGGCCTTTAAAACCCTATACATACAAAAGTATATTAAAAAACTAATTTACCATTACCAAGTGAGATGCATAGGGATGCAGGGATTATTCAGTATTTGAAAGACCATTAGTATCATTAGCCACATTGACATGATAACAATGTGAGATACAGAAAAAGCATTCAACAACATCCAAAACCAATTCCTTTTTAAGACACTCAAGAAATAGGAATGGAAGAAAAATTTGTCAATATAATATAAGATATATATGAAAAACAACTAGCAAATATGGTAGCCAATGAAGACAATATGAAAACAATCCCACTGAAAAAGAGGACCAGACAAGGAATGCCTCTTTTCCCCACTCTTATTTAATATTGTACTGGAGGTTTTAGCTAACAGCATAAGGCAAAGAAAAGATATCAAAGATATTTTCCTTGGCTAAGAAGAGGTAAAACTACTGTTATTTGCCAATGATATAATTTTTTATCTGGAAAATCCCAAAAACTTCACAAGGGGAGTTCTGGAAGCAATAGAGCAATAAGCAGAGTGGTAGAATATAAGATGACAAACAAAAGTCTATCAGACTGTTATACACATTGGACAAGTCCACAGAAGAGGAGATCAAAGTGGTGGTACACTTCTAAAGATCAACAAACAGACCTTGAAGTATTTATGACTTTTCTTTTTTGTTCTTGCTATTTCTTGTGGTGGTGGTGGTTGTTTTGGTTTCTTCTGTTGATTTGTTTTGCTCTCCGCATTTCTAATTAGATAAGATAGGCAGGATAAATAATCTGGAGGAGAAAACAATAGATCAATGATTCTGGGAGACATGGGGGAGGGGGGGCAGGGAAAGGAAGGGGGTGTTAACAAACCCCACGACAAGGGAAGAGCAAATGGTTTCAAATCAATGGTGAGGAGGGTGTAGGAGACCTGACAGTGTTTGGTCAAGGGCAATGTAACTTAGAGGAATTACTGAAACACAAATGAAGGCTGAACATGATTGTGAGATAAGGGTAAAGTAAATGGAAATAAAGAAAAGAACTAGGGGTCAAAGAATATTTATAGAGATCTAAATGCAGGCATGTACATACGTAAATATATTTATATATGATGATGGAAAAAGAGATCTATGTGCATTTATTTATAGGTTTAGTATTAAGGCAGCAGATGGAGATTGGGCCTCTACTTAACTTCTCCCACAACGCAAGACCAATTTGTTCTATTAACCTATCATTTCATCATGCTCACCTTCCTGGCAATTTTGCTGAAGAAAAAGTGGGTACATAAGCAAATGTGATGAAGAAAGCTCATTGTGCCCAGATATAAAAAGATAAAGCATCTGGGGTCTTAAAGGTTTGAAGATAAACAAGCGACCATCTATTTCAGAAGCAACAATGTCCACATGGAAGAAGCACACCAGTCTGTGTGATCATGATGTATTGATGGAATCAAGTATCCAGTATCAAATACCCAGAGCAAAAAAAAAATATCATTGTGGATAAGGGGCAGTGATGAGTGGAGACCCAATGTCCATCTGTAGGCAAATAGACATCTCCTTACAGAAGGGTCAAAGAGTGGAGATGAGCCAGTCTGGGTGCAGTATAGGAACAATAAAAGAGAACTTTCTTTTAATTCTTTAATGCTTACCCCTCCCACCTATCATGATCCCAATTTTACCTTTTAAATCCAGCTAGACCAGAGAATGTACACTGGCACAGATAAGAACTGGAAATATAGGAAATCTAGGCTAGATAAACTTCTCATGACCAATAATGAGAGTAGCAATATCAGGAGGGTAAGGGAAAGGTGGGGGGATAAAGGGGAAATCTATCATAATGATATACATATAACCCCCTCCCTGTGGGTAGGACAACAGGAAAGTCGGTGAAGGGATATATTGGTCAGTGTAAGACATGGAAAAATAATAATTTATAAATTATCAAGATTTGTTAAATATGGAGCCCAGGGAGGGAGAGAGAAAATGAGGAGCTGATACCACGGATTCAAGTTGATAGAAAATATTTTTAAAATGATAATGGCAGCAAATGTGTTTGACACAATGGATGGATGTATGAATTCTGATGTGTTATATGAGCCCCCTATAAAATGATTTTTTAAAAAAAGGAAAATTGTGGCAACAAATGTACAAATGTGCTTGACACAATGGATGGATGTATGGATTGTTATAAGTGTTGTCTGAGCCCCCATAAAATGGTTTTTTTTTTAAAAAAGAAAGTATATTTTCTAAAATAATGATAAATCAATATCAATGTCCTTAACAATGAAACAAAAATATTGTGGTACACTTATCAAGCACAATCTTGGAAACCCCTGTGGGCCACTCTACTCTGTCCATGAGAGTCTCTATGAGTTGGAATTCACTTGATGGCCATGATTTGTTTATTTGTGATTGCGATCCTTCAGGAGTCCTGCCAACATGATTGGTTATGTGTCGACCTACTAACCAGAGATGAGTAGCTTGAAAACCACCAGTTGCTCAAAGGGAGAAGAGTAAGGTTTCCTGTTCTCATAGAAAGATAGTCTTAGAAATGCAGACTAGGTCTATTTTGTTCTATACGGTCACCATGAATCAGAATTGACTCAATGGCAGTGAGTTTTTTTGCCCAGAGGGATCTGTTTCTTTTCAACATGTACATTGCCTTAAAAAATGTTATGCTAACCAAAAACAGTGAAAGAAGAGAAGGATAACCAAACTCTGCAATGTCTTTAAAATCCTGAGGATTTTACATATGAATTAGGCTAATGGATCATACCATCAATTAGTGCCTATGTGGTACAAATGATTATGCACTTAGATATTAACCCAAAACTTGGTGGTTCAACACAACTAGAGCTACTGGGAAAAATCTTTGCACGTTCCTTTCAATATTACTGACTTGTAAAGTTTGTGGAGTTCAGTTCTACTTGATCTATCTGGAATACTCATACATTGGAATGGAGTCAGTAGTAGCTGGTTGTTGATTACCCTATATCAGGGGTCCACAAGCTTTTTAAATAGAGGGCCAGTTCAATGTCCCTCAGACCATTGGAGGGACAGACTAGTTTTTTTTTGAGGGGGTCATCACTGCCCTCTGGTGAAAGAGGAGACCCAGCCTTGCTTCTGGAGAGCTGCTGCAGGATTTGAACCACCAACCCAGTGGGTCGCAGTCCCACACACAACCACTACACCACCGGGGCTCAGCCCAGATTATAGTTTAAAAAAAAACAACAACTATGAACAAATTCCTATGTACACTGCACATATCTTATTTTGAAGCAAAAAAAAAAAAAAGGAAACAAAGACAATATTTAAAATGAAGAACAAGGGAAGGCGAACCAACAAATTTACCAGTATTTCAATGGGAACTATGGGCCTGCTAATGAAATGGTCAATGTCAGGTTCCGTATTTGTCCAAGCTAGTCATAACAAGTGATGCAAGTGTGCATCAGTTAGTGTCTATCTGGTTGGAGGTTTCGTCATTCTGGACAAAGGCTGTTCAGAGACAGAAGTGCTGCCAAAGCTAGTTGCCATTTTGAATGCATGGTTCCCGAGATTAGAATATATCTCACAGGGGAGAGATGCAGAGAAATTAGGAAGGCTGCTTGACTTGAATATAGCTTTCAGAGAGTCATAATTCTGCTGTTCAGCCAGTTCCATTTTGGTAAGTTTTACCCACGTTTTCAATGTCAATAGAAAATGGGTCATGGAAAAGCTGCATGCCCTGTTCATGGAGGTAATCTTCTTTAAATCTAAATTGGAACTCCTTTTGCAACTTTTCCAGTGAATGTACACATCTTTTGTTTGGGAATGCAACCAGTGGCTTTTATAACAGAGTTTGAGTTGTCGGGAGATGGCAGAAATTTTCCTCCTTAATTGTTTGATGTGGACACCTAATTTTATGTCGAGTGCTTTCATGCATGACTGCATACCACAGATGTGCTGCCCCTTTCCTTGAATTAGCACATGAACCTGTTGAGTAACTCTGTTAAATCTGTCAGAAAGACAAAGTGCCATTTCCATTCTGCATCATTCTGCTCTGGTACTTCTTTGTTTTTTGAAAGCAGGAAAGCTGTAATCTGTGGAAGTGAGTCATAGAAATGTTTCAAAACTCTCCCGCAACTCAGCCAATAAACTTCTGTGTGGTACAGAACATGTTCATCGGCAACATTTAACTCAGACAAATTCCTGAAGTGGTCTGTGGTTTAGTGCATTAGCTCTAATGAAGTTCACACAAGATACCATAATTTTATTAACAGAGTCCCACTTCGGTGATTTACTACACAGCACTTGGTGGTGGTTGAGGCAGTGTATGACTATTGAAGGTTTATATTTATCCATCTCTTGGTCAATGCAAGTAATTATTCCTTTCTTAGATCCCACCATGCTAGTAGCACCATCCATTATCACACAGGATAGTTTATCTCAGTCCAGCTCCAAACCATTCACAGTTTGGCAAACCTTTTCATAGATATCCTCTCCTGTAGTTGTTCCTTTGATGATTTGCAATGCAGCAAGCTCTTCTGTGACTTAGAAATAGTTATTTATCCCACAAATAAAAATTAGAAGTTGTGCAGAATCATAAACTTCATTACTTTCGTAGAGTTCCAAGGAAAAATAGGAAAATTTTTTTTGCGGAGTTTTGCAAATGCTGATGCAAATTATCTCCCATTTCTTCCATTCCTCATGTAATTTTAGGTTCTGAAAGACTCACTGTACTAAATAAATTGGCCTCCTCTGGACATATCTCTTTGGCAAGAGAAAGAAGGCATTCTTTAACAAATTCTCCCTCCATGAATGTTCTGCCAGTGTACGCTATTAGCATGGCAACTTGAAAACTTGCTGGCAGTGATGAAATATTTAGCTGATTCTGCTTCACAAAAGTATATTGCTGAGTTGTCAATGTATTTTTCAGTTTTAATATTTTATCTTTTCTCACTTCTGTGTCCAAACAATCATATTTATCTTTATGATGAGTTTGATAGTGTCCATGCAAATTATCTTCTTTGAACACAGAATATGTTGTCTGGCATATCAAACACAAAGTTCTTTCCTTGTATTGCATGAAAAAGTAATTGTCAGAGGGAGTAGATATCAGGCATCAAGGAAATAAAAATTCTATTAGTGTAAATGAGATCAGGAGGTGCAGGTTGGGGACCCAAAGTCCATTTGTAGGCAATGGACTTCTTCTTACAGAGAGGTCACAGGGAGGAGATAAACTAGTTAGGCTGTAGAGTAACAGTGATAAAACATACAACCTTCCTCTAGTTCTTCAATGCTTCCTCCTTCCCACTGTCATGATCCTAGTTCTACCTTACAAGTTTTGCTGGACCAGAGTATATACACTGGCACAGATAGGGGATATAGGGAATCCAGGACCCATGATCCCTTCAGGGCCAGTGATAGGAGTGGCAGTGCCAGGAGGGTGGAGGGAGAGTGCGGGAGAAAGAGGGAACCAATTATGGAGATCTACATATAACTACCTCCCTGTAGTATGGACAGCAAGGAGGTGGGTGAAGAGAGTCACTGGACAGTGTACGATACGATAAAGTAATAATAATTTATCAATTATCAAGGATTTGGGGATTATTGGGAGGGAGGGGAAAATAAGGAGTCGATGCCAAGGGCTTAGATGTAAAGGAAATGTTGTGAGAATGATGAGGATATTGAATGTACAGATGTGCTTGCCCCACAAACTTATTTAGGGGTTGTGATAAGAGTTGTATGAAAAAAAAAAAGAGTTGTATGAGCCCCCAATAAAAGGATTAACAAAAAAAGAAAAGAAAAAGTAATTATAAATCCCCTGTTCTTTGAATATCCTACACTCTGAGTCAATTTTTCTCTTTCTTGATATCATTGTTTCCTAGGGATTCCAATTACTATTAGTTATATATATATATGTATATATATGTGTGTATGTATATATATATATGGTGCTACAAAAGCAACATACCAGCAAAAATTTTGTCCACACAGAGACATATAGACTACACTGCCCATCAATGCAGTCTGATCAGTGACCATCAATGTAGTCTGATCAGTGTCCATTAATGCAGCCTTGCCAGTCCACATCATTTCGGCCTCACCTGTGTCCATATTGTTGGAACTCCGCTTTTACCTCAGGCTCACACTGGTGCAGTGTGGATATTGGCATGATTACAGAGCCGGTTCCTCCACCACCTTTCCAGTTCACACTACCTTGTGCAAACCGCACTGCGATCTGTAAACTCGCACAGGAATCTGATCGCATGAGTGAGAAGACCCAGGCAATCAGATTCCATCGCAGGAAAAAAAAATGCCCTTTTTCTTCTGAATCTAATGCGAGTTCAGCCATAGAAGGATATGAAAAGGATATGAGATCGCAAGAGCGTGAACCGGGGCTTACACAGCACACAATATACAAGCTCATATTCAACCAAGTAGCAATCTGAATATAAGTGTACTTACTTTCAGTTAAATTGTGTTTCCTACTCCTCCGCTGTCTGCAGATCCAGATTAAGTTCCCATGAGGCCCTAGGCATATTACCAGTTTGGGGCCCCCATGCGATAAAGGTGAACACAGACCATTTGCTATAACACTGACTGCTGACAATTTGCATTAGCACTGAGCGCTATTTGCATTATCACTAATGTAACCGCCCTAGAATCCACCCCCAACCAACTAATAAACTTAAAAAAAAGGGCTCTCCTAACTTCACAAAAAGGCAACCCCTTTGAGAAAAAAAAAAAAAAAAGACCTCCTAACTTCAGGGGAAAAAGGCCCCACTTAATCGCAAAAAAAAAAAAAAAATTACCTACTAAAAGCAAAATAAAAAATAGACCTCCTAACTTAAAAGAAAAAAAACAACAACCTAGTTCTTACCTTGGTCCTCAGGCAGCAACAGACTCTGCACAGGCAAACTCGCGACTGGTCAGATCACATCGGAGTCTGAGAGGAGGAGGGGAGTCGGAGAGTGGAGTGCACATTCCACACATGCGCACGGCGGACTGTGAAGAGGCAGCTGGTAAGCAGGACCGGCAACAGTGGCAAAAACAACCTGGAGGACCAGATAAATGTCCTCAGCGGGCTGCATGTGCCCTGCAGGTCATAGTTTGAGGACGCCTGTCCTATATGTGAACCCCAAACAAATTAAAGCTAATTTTAAATTGTGCATCTTATAATGCTGACATGTCTGTTAAAATTATAGTGATTTGATGTTTTTCTATGTTAAATATCATAATAAAATATCTAGAGAATTACTGCAGGGTGGAACAGTGATCTGGTCAGAAATTTTGACTTAGAAATTTCTGGTTTTGGTCATACTTACTTTTTTTCTTTCAAATATTTAAAGATATAAATGAAAAGAACAGTCCTCAATATGGTTAACCACAAAATGTGTCCAGGAAAATTTAAAATCTCAATTTTAACTAAAAAACTTCGTTGATGACTTTTAAGGTGAGTCACATTGTAAGCAATTACAGCAGTAACTCAAAAGATTAGATAAGAAAAATCGGGGGCAGTTGGAACAGTTTGAGAGAGGGAGTCATTGTACAGCTACAGGAAAGTACCAATACTACTGGACTATACCTATAGAAATTCTTGAATATATATGGGTTCTTCACTATGTTTCCAGCAAAATTGAAAAGCAAAATTAGAATAACTTATTTAAAAAAATTCGAATTCTCCAGTCCAGTATGCAGACATACTGAGCTAGAGAGCATTTTGGAGATTTATTTCTCTTTTAAATAATGATTTCTCCATTGAGTGTTATGTATGGAAATGACATAATGAAGTATCTATACAATTTCTTATTTCCAAGCCTGTTATTTGACCTCCTTTTAGAAATTGATATGAATGACACTGTCAGACATATTGCCAGAGAATGGTCCCTTGTGTCTGGATATGAAGGCTCCTGAATGTCACTGAAGAGGAGATGCTTTCTCACAGTGCAATGGATCATGTTGGAATCAATGGAATAAAACCTATGGGAGTCGAGCCTTTAGGATCTTCATTTCCTCATGGGGCATAATTCAAGGTGAAAAGAAACAGCTTCAAAAAACAACTAATAATTGGAAATGGGATTATCTGATGTCATCAAAAATTTAATAGAATGTATTGTTATCCTAGGGTCTATTGAGTTGAAATGCACAGTTTTTTGGTTCGATTGAATCAGAAAATGATGGTTTACTATTATAGGAATGATAATTGCCAAATAAATGTTATTACCTTCATTGTAAAATAGGATATTTCAAGATGTATCTTGAAATACAATGCTGTTTGTGATAGAACTATATCTGTTTGCTTTTAAGGAAATTTAACCAATAAAAGTATAATCTACATTTATGCACCAATCACTAATGTTATTGATGGAGATAATGAAGAATTCTACCAGCATCTTCAGTTGAAAATTGATCAAAGTGCAAGAAAAATGCATGGATAAATATTAGAATGCAAAATATTGGAAACAAAAAGGTAGAACAATAATTAGAAGATATAGTATGGTGATAGAAATTAATCTGGAGTTGATAGAATTTTTAAGACCAACAAATTGTGCACTCAAATACATTTTTTCAACAACATGAACTATAACTATACACATGGATTTTTCCATAGAGAATACACAAAAATCAAACTGACAATAACTTTGGGGAGAAATGAAGGAGAAGCTCAATATTAGTTAAAACCAGGGATTGACTGTGAAACAGACCATCAATTGTTTATATGTGTGTTATTCCGGATAGACTAGAGGAACAAATTTCAGAGACATGCATATAGGTATAAGGAAAGGGTTTATAGGCCTAAGAAGGCATCCCAGTCCACTCCAGTGCAAAGTCATAAGTCCAATAATAACCCATATACCCGAAATCAGTCTATAAAGTCTGCTTCTGACTCAGTAAGTCACAGGTCAGTGGGTGCAGAATTCTGGCGCTGGCAGGGGTCTCCCCATGGCTCCTTGCTTCCAGGGCTCAGGGTCCATCAACAGCATGCCACTCCAGCTTCAGAGGTCTGTCTTCATCAGGGCAAAGCCATGTGGTCTCTCCACCGGCTATTCCAGCCTCCCAGCTGCCACCATTGTGTGTTGCCTGTGGTTAATCATGTCTCTAACTAACTCCCAACAACTGGGGAAGATAGCTTCTCATCTTCACGAGGGAAATATTGTGAGATTTACCAGGAGTCTCAGATGAAAGCCATGCCCACACAGAGGCCTCATCGGCTACATTTCAATCAGAAAATTAACATAAGTACATGACTGCCACAATATGTAAGTTCAGGTTAAAGTTGAAGAAATTTAAAACAACACCAACAGAGCCAAAATACAACCTTGAGTATATCCCACCTGTATTTTGAGAAGATCTCAAGGACAGATTTTCTGCATTATGCCCAAATGATAGAAGACTTCATGAACTGTGGAAGGACACCTAGAATATCATTCACTATGAAAGCAAAGGATTCCTTAAAAGATTCCAAGGGCTCAAAATAGAAAGAAAATGTTTAAAAAATGATGGCAACATATGTACAAATATGCTTGATATAATTGAATATTACATGTTATAAGTGCTGTAAAAACCACCAATAAAATTATCTTTTGATTTTAAAAAAAAGACAAGCAAGAAATAAAACCTCAAAGTGGATATTAGAAAAATATGAAATATGTTTTGATTTGAGATAAGGGACATGGAAGAAATGATTTGTTCAAAGAATTGAACAAAAAATTTCAAAGGGCAACTGGAGAAAACAAAATAAAATATTACAATGAAAGATTCTATGGTAAAATGTTGAATGACGCAGGAAGCATCAAGAGAAGTTTATGATACAGAGTAACTAGCTAAAAGAACTAGTCCACAGTCACCATATCAGGAAGTAGCATATTAACAAGAGCCAATGGTACTTCATGAAGGAATCCAAGTTGGACTGAAAACACTGGTGAAAATACAGGCTCCAGAAATTGATGAACAGCCCACTGAAATGTTTCAAAATTCTGATGAAGCACTGGACCCACTGACTTGTATATGCCAAGACATTTGTAACACAACTACTTGGACATGTGACTTGAAGAGATCTATTCCTATAAAGGTAACTCAATAGAATGCCCAAAGCATAGAACAGTATCATTAATATCATATGAAAATAAAATTTTGCTGAAGATCATCCAACAACCAGGACAGCAGTACCTTGAAAGGATATTGCTAGGGACTCAGACTAGATTCAGCAAATTACTTGGAGTAAGGCATATTATTGTTGGTGTCAGATGGATTCTGGCATCTGTGTTTCAGTCAGTAGTGTTTTATTGACTATACCATAGCACTTGACTGTGTAGGTCATAAAAAACAATGGGAATTCCAGAACAATTGTTTGTGCTCCAGTGGAAATTTTAAAAGGATCAATAGACAATTTGCTTCTATAACAAGGGAATCATGAATGGCTTTAAATCAGAAAAAAAGTATGGGTCAGGATTATATCTTCTTAGCATACTTGTCCAATTTGAATGCTGGATTACATGAAGATCAAGGAAAATCAATTACATCAAGGAAGCTGGATTACATGAAAAGAATATGGTATCAAGTTCAGAAGAAGGTTTATTTGTGGGATTAATGTAAGATTTTCCCCCAACTCTGTCTCCTCCAAAGATCAGATGCTTTCAGCCTGACAGACTGCTGTCTAGATGAACTTTTTCCCTGCTGTTAAAGACAATATGTTACTGAACATTTTCAACCATCAGTTTGGTCCTGGTAGGTGGGGTTAACAGCCTACTGCTAATGGCCTCTATGAAGAGGCAGAGAACAAGTCAAACCTGTTCAAGTGACATAAGTCAAACCTGTTCGGTGACATCCAAAGTTAGACTTCCAGTATGAGTCTGGGTCCACCCTTCTTGTCACAGGTAGGACCTCAATAACATCCCTTCCTTTTGCATGTATGTTCCTTGTTCATCCACTCCATTACTGTATTACCTATAACACAACCCTTTCCTGAGAAGTATGTCCTTTATCTGTAATTAGGGCCCTTGCACATCCTCAAAAGAACTATAAGCCTTGGTCAGAATAAATGAGGGCTCTCTTGGTCGCCTCTCTTCCCCCAACTTTGCTTTCTCACCTCCTTCTCTTCCCTGCTCCCTCTCCCCATACCCTCTCCTCCTCTTGCCCCCCCTCTCTCCATGTGAACCATGATGTACGGCGGAGGTGAGCATGCTACTCTAAAATGTGTGACTCCATTATTTCTATTGCTCATAATTTCTATGACGTTACTATAATCTTTACTTAGATTATTTTAAAATACAATATTTACAAAGCATAATAAAGGGAAGCACAATAAACAAGGCTCTCCTGTACTTGGCTAGAACCATTGCATTATTTGGGAGGATTGTAAACCTTTTAATAGATTCTTACCTACAAACTGTATGCTTGGGAGATAACTCAAAATTAGAAGACATACAGCATAATCCTGTGTTGAATCATACCTTGATGAAGTAATATTTCCACAGGCCAGATATTACTCTGTTTCAAATTCTTTAGTCAGATTTTATTCATGTCAAGTATGCAGTTTCTTCATTGCTTTATCTTTTGAGATTTACTGTCTCCTTTAAAGAAAATTTGAGTCTGATCTTTCAAATGGATACTGTATTTTCTTCTATGCTACTTCTCTGTGCTTTATGGTCTCCCATATTAAGCAGTCTGCCTTTGTTGGAACCACACATATTCTATGTACAGTATTCTGTATAAACTTCACAGAGTCTTCTTTAGGAATAGAAGACTTACTTCTTCAAACTTTGGGACCTAATGACAGAGATTTCAGCTATCAGCTGACTTTGGCATTTGCCTTGACTGGAGGAAAATATCCCACCCAAATTTGTCTCCCACCTTAACAGGTCAATATAATTACAGGGGTTTCAGGAGGTTCAGTATGAGAGGGTATATAAAGGCTTTGGTTTCTGTTTCAACTCTTGAAAACTTTATACCTTTGGTTGAAATAGCAGCACAGTTTATCTTCTTCCTCATGTAATTCTGCTTCATTTTGACACAGGTATTGATCTCAAGATCACCACTTAGAAAATGTACTGTATGTTTCGCTCTCAGAAACTGCCTACAAGTATCCCAATGGGTAAATTCCAAACAGAGAAGGTACTGTTACTGCCCCCTTTTGGTTTGTATTCCTAGTATCTAGAGAATTCATGATAGAGAGATGAGTCTTTTGACATTTACTCCAATTTTGTTGGTAGGTTATTTTATTAATCAACTCACTAGAGTATGTATGATGACTAAATCTCTTCAACACTGTGGGATAAAATAATATGGAACTGTATCTTTCTTTGTACATTCCATACATGAAAACACTAATTCTAACCTAAAATTATTTCTATTATTCTTGCAGTAAAATTTGCTTTGAATACTAAAATAAGGCATCTTTTTTATAGGGTTATCACATATGAAAATACAGTTCAAAGGGAATTTACTTTTCTGTGCTACATATATCTTTTATTTGTATGGTTCAGTGGACCAGAAGTAGAGAAATAGCAGCTAAATGTATAAAGAGAGGTAGAATCTATAACATAGAAAGTCCTAAAAGAGGGAGATGAGAATTGACTACAGGGGCAGGAAGTGGCAAATTTGGCATGGAGGAGACCTTAAAACTTTAAGTTCTGAATTCACAGAAACTGAAAGAAGTCACACAGAGTGAGGTCAGGTGAGTAAGGTGCTTGGGATGAGAGAAGTATGCTTTTTATTGCAATAGAACCCTGGGTGCACAGAGAGGGCTATGCTAGCATGTGCATTTTCATAGCGGCAAAAGCAACCCACCTTTGCACAAGTTAGGCCTTTGTATGCCTACTGTTAAGCAACTTCTAACAGATTTTTCAGAACCTCTAATAGGAAAATTTGATTAACACGCTGACATGATGGAACAAACTCCAAATGCAGTATCCCCCTCACATCACCTTTTTGGGGGAGGGGGTTGGAGTTAACCCCTTGTATTCAGAGGGGTATGAAAAGACAGCTGTTTGATGACATCGAATAGGAGAAGGAAAAAAATTGTGGGGGGTGCTGTCAGTCATCCAAACAGAGGAGTTTGAAAAATATTTCTAACAATGGAGTAGCAGATTTGTCAAATGTATTAAATGTTATTGAGAGTACTTTCAAGGTGATAGGGTTTTGTAAAAGAAAAATATAATTTTCAAAATATTCTGTTTGGGGGGCTACCCATCTTGTATACATATACATAAACTGTCTCTAGCAGGCTACAGGAGAAACTGGTAGTCATGTCTACCCCCAAAGAAGAGAACTAGAGATAGGAAGGCAGAAATGTAAAAGAAAATTACCTCCCAACACCTTTTTATTGTCTTTTAAATTTTAACCCAGTGTATGTGCTGCTTCCTTTAAATAATTTTAACTTAAACTTGAAAAAATGATTTAGAAAAAATGAAACTAAATAAAAGATTATCCACATCAATGGACAATCTGCCAAGAACGCGGGCTCCCACGCCATCAAGTCAGCAGCAGGCATTTTCAGCAATCATGAAAGAAGCCAGGAAATGCAGCAATTAAATTGTGGTTCTTTTTTCAGCTCTCAGACACAATACCACAAAAAGGATTCTAGTTTTAGTATGACAGAATATATACATATGAAAACAGAAGGGCCTTCATAAAAGATCATGGAAAAAATCCAATTATCTTTTAATTCCAGGTTTCCATGAAATCTTGACACCTCATCATTTAAATTAAAATACAAAAAATAATGTATAAAACATGCTACATTGTGGATTCTGTAAAAGTCACAAGAATCATATATGGTGTCAAATGTGTAATATTAATGATACATGGGTTATTTGAGCAACTTAAAAGAATATAATCACCCACCACAGGAATTAAGATCACATAAATGTTCAAAGAGAAGCTGCAACCAAGCTCGTTACCAGGAACTCTGGGGTGCCTCATCTTCATCTTCAGGCATCAGATTCTGAACTAACTGGAGAATGCTCACCATATCTTGTCCACTGCAAAATAAAGAGTTGATGGATTGACAGAAATAGCACACATCCACTCTCCCACTATTTTGCCCATCCAAACTAGGTTCAATAAAGTCTTTAGTTTTTGTAATTGAAGTAATTACAGAAGAAGGAATCTGTTTTGAGATATAGTATAGATATTTTTAAAATAATTCTGAAATAGGGCTGAATTCTGAATGGAACTTTGCCTATGAGAAATAAATCATCAACCTACATACAAAAAATGAGTTCTGGATGTAAGATAAGGTTTTCCCATAGATTTCCCCACCATAATTATAAATGATAAAAATTAACATAACCATGTTAGTCCAAGTAGACTAGGGAAGTAAATCCATAGATACTCAGATGTGTATAAGAAAGAGGTTTATATACAAGAGCAATTGAACATTGAGAAAGCATCTCAGCCCAGTCCAGTCTAGGTTATAAGTCTGATATTAGCCCATAAGTCTGATACCAATCTATACCGTCCTCTTCAGACTCACAAAGCATGTGCAATGACACCAGGACAATGACAGGCCAGTGGGTGCAGAGTCTTGTGTATCTAGTGGCGGTAGAAGCATCTCATTGCTGGCAGAGGTTTCCCCATGGCTCCTCTAGTTATCAGGGATCAGGGTCTGTCAGGATGCTGCCATGTATCTGTCTCCCAGGGAGTGAGTCTTGTTAGTAGTGCATCTCCAAGGGACTGAGAAGTGAGTCTCTCACCATTATGAGGGAAATATAGCTGGATTTCCCAGAATTCTCAGGAGAAAGCCATGCCAACACAGAGATCTTATTGGCTATCTCCAGATTGACAGACTAGACTCCACCCCTACATTCTTAATCCTCAAATTGACAGCAGATTGGATGACTTCCACAATAACTTCTCTGGGTTTCATTATTTTTTATTGCAAAATCGCTAGGGTGTATTTTATGAGAATTACATTTAAAAAGATTTACAAAATCCATAATAGATAAGATTCATGAACCCTACTGTAAAATAGGCCCAATGCAGTGATGATGCATACAAGTTTCCTCTAGTTCCTGAAGCCTTCCTCCCCCCAACCATCATGGGCCCAACTCTACCTTACAAGTCCAGGTGGACTGGAGAAGGTACACTAGTAGAAAGGGGAGCTGGAGATAAAGGAAAACCAGGATGGATGAGCCCCTTCAGACCAGTGGTGAGATTGGAGATGCTGGATGGGTGGAGAGAAGATGGAGTAGAGAGACGGAATCAACTGCAAAAATATACACATAAGCTCCTATTGGAAGGATGAGAATCAAAGGAGTGGGATGGGGCAGAGGTCAGGCAGTGTAGGATATGACAGGACAATAATAATTTGTAAAGTATTGAGGGTTGGTGGGGAAGGGAGAGCAGGGGAAGAGGGGAAAGGATGGAAAAGCCGAATAAAGGGCTGAAGGGGAAAGACGGATGTTTGGAGAATGATGACAGCAACGGACATGTGAAGGCACTTGGCACAGCGTTTTTATTTATGTATTGTGAAAAATGATGTATGAACCCCCAATAAAATGATTTTTAATTAAAAAAATATAGACCTGGTGAACTCTTACTATTACTATGTTATACACAGAATATGAAACTGAGATGTTGGGACTTGAAAGTAACTAAAATAAACAACAAAATTCTATAAATGAATCATAATCTAAAATATCCCCACTGGACTGTGAAGTATTGCTGTATCATTTCTATTTAGCAATAGAATTATTACTATAACTATTATTAATCATTATTAAGTAATAATACAGTGCAATAAAATTTGACTAGTAACAAAACAATGCTATCATTGTATATAATTCAACATTAATTTTTTTT
>PVJH01024212.1:0-33448 GCA_004026705.1 Nesogale talazaci | reverse complement strand
TACAATTTGAATTTGTTATATACATGTAACCTCTCTAATAGAATCCCCCGGTCCCCGCACCCCAAACAGGGTGAAAATAGACAGTGTTGTTTAAAATCTTCATTGGCCACTTCAGTTTCAAAATACTTACAGTCTATTTTATTTAACTCTGCAGAAAGTCTGAGAACATTATTTGAAGTGATTGAAAATATTACTTTGTGAGATATTTCCCACAAGGAAATAGACAAACACACTATCCAGATTCTCTACAACAAAGACACAAGTGGCCAAGTGAAACATACCTGTTTTTTTTTTTAATAATTGGTTGTATTTTTATTTTGTTTTTGTTTTTTTTTTGGGGGGGGGGGCATCACTGCTCTCTGGTGGTGGGAGTAGGAGGCCCAGCCCCACTGCTAGAATTGAACCTCCGTCCCAGTGGGCCACAGTCCCACACACAACCACTATGCCACCGGGGCTCAGCCCCAAATGAAACATATCTTGATGATAATACTGGAATCCTAACTTCAGAGGAAAAAACTCAAGAAGTAGATTGAAGAACCATATTGAAGAACCTGAACAAAAATGAATAGAAAGGAGACAGACAGAACAGATAGATGAATTGCTAAATGGTCTAACTCAAAGAGGCCATTTTGAACTTTGGCATACAGTTTAGATGAGGACAGCAATCTGTCCTACAGGATTGCTGGGGTTCAGAGGGATGTCTTCTTTTTTCTTTACACCATCCTGGTGACAAGCAGGGCAACTTCCCACCCTTCTGTACATTGTGGCTATAAACATCCCCCAAAGCCCATGCTCCACCTGTGGACAGATCTAGAACTTCACAGAGAGCATGTTGAATGTATAATCTCCTCTTCTGGGGATTGTGAACATGACCTTAGCAGACTAGCAGAAGATGCAATGCCAGATAGACTGGTACCCAACCATAACTTGGCGAGCCAGAATCCCTTCCCTTAGGAGCCAGGCTAACTTCTGTTGCCTACTGACCCCAAAGAGTTTCTGCTAGAAACAAGCACCTTGATCCTAGCCACATTTCCAGCTAGCAAGTATTCCTTACATATCAAGTACTGAGTGCAGACACCATCGAGGCTGACAAGCACACTTTCTAGATCCAGGTTGTCCACTCCCACTTTGACATAGAGGGTGCTGACCCATACTGGATGTCCTGACTCACAAAAGGTTCTATTGTCTGAGATTCTGGCCCTGTTTCCAATTTTCTCCTGTCTGATTTTTTTTCCTGTTCTTTCCTTTCCCAAGATTTTTTCCCTTTATTTTTCTCCTTTGCATGCTTCTGCTTTTCATTTTATGTCCCTCGTAACTTTCCTTCTCTTTGTTCTCTATATTTTTCTCCTTTCCACACCTGATTTTATTTCTTCCGTTCTTTCTTTCATTTCCTCTTCTTTTTCTTTTTCATTTTTAATATAAAAACTTTGTTCATGATGCTTTTCCCTTTCTAGTTATTTCTCTTTTTCCCCTTGTTTTTTACTGTTATTTTATCTTTTTTATTTTCTTTTTGTCTTTCCCTCATGCCGCTTTGATGGAAGTCAACAATCATGCTCCCAGAGCTCAGTTGCATCTGCATGTTTTGAATGTCTACTAGGTTAGGGCCACTGTTTGCCCTTGTGCCACCTGGTTAATGATAGATGTAGTCAGTACCATTAAACCCACCGTCAACTGTGCTGCATCGACATGGGCAGATAAATGGGTGCACATTCCCTTTCTTAAACACATCCATGCAGAAAAAGGTTGCAAGTAAGTAGAATACACCAACCATAAATCATCAATTAAGGACAAATATGGTACTGCCACAAATTCTCTGAGACAACAGACAATTTGAGTTGACATAAAGGAATAAAATAGAGTGACTCGAACCGGTGACCAAAATACAGAACTGGAAAACCTTCCTGAAAAAGAAATGACTTTAAGCCTATTTGAGAAAGAATTCAAAAGAATAACAGGTACTTTCAAAGCTTTAAAGAAACAATTAGATAATTGCAGACAGAAAAAAAGTAAAATACACACAAAATATTAGAAACATCAAGAAAATGCTACAAGAATAAATTCACAAAGTAATGAAAATTTAAAATCATGTAAACTTTTAATACTAAAATTTCAGAAATAATACATTGAAATGTCCAAGGAATAGAATTGACTCAAATGAATGCCAAATTAGTAGGTGTGGTAGTTACACAACCTAGTGTCAATTTGAGGTGTAAGAGTGGAGGGGTGGAGTCTAGCCTGTCAATCAGGATATAGGCAAT
This sequence comes from Nesogale talazaci, assembly GCA_004026705.1. Classification (NCBI taxonomy): domain Eukaryota; kingdom Metazoa; phylum Chordata; class Mammalia; order Afrosoricida; family Tenrecidae; genus Nesogale; species Nesogale talazaci. Next base: position 31,190 of record PVJH01024212.1, on the reverse strand, counting down.
GAAGTCTCTGTGTGGGCATGGCCTTCTCCTAAGGATTGTGGGAATTCCTGTATTTTCTTCTTTGTGGCAGGAGACACGATCTCTTTCTCTCTGGGTTCACTCCCTGAGAGTCACCCATCCTTGTGGAAAAGAAACGTGGAAAGAGGCTGATGGAGTCAGACCTCTGAAGTCAGAGAAGCCACATGGAGAACACTGGCAAGCCTAAATGCTTACACCACCACCAGATCCACAACACTTCCCATCTCCTGGCCTGTGATCTTCCTACATTCAGCATGATTGCATGTGTTTTGTGAGTCTGAGGAGGACTTTATAGATTGGTATCCAACATATGGCAAATAACAAATGTAAGGACTTGATCTGGATGGGCTGGGATGTTTTCTCAGTATTCAACTGCTCTTGTATATAAACCTCTTTCTTATACACATGTGAGTGTCCATGAATTAGCTTCTCTAGTCAAACCAGACTAACACAGTAGACTTGAAAATCAATAGCTCAACACTGATATGCTAGAAGAACCAACAGAAAACAAAGAACAAAAAAAAAATAAAGCCTAACAATTATGTAGTACATCATTTAGAGAATGATTTCGTGTGGTCAAAATTTCTGAGTAGGAAGAAACCAACCCAAAACAAAATAAAAAAACACAACGGAATTTGTTTAGGGGTTGTTGGAAAAAATTTCCCTTAATATTATGAAAGATAAAATGATATGTTTTCAAAAAGTTGATCAAACACCAAACCACATAACTGACAAAAGAAGATCAGCAAGACATATAATGAAACTTTTGAAAACCAAAGACAAGGAAGGAGGTCCTGAAAGCAGCTCAAAGGAAAACCAATAAAACAAAGCTCTCATTTTCTTCAGAGAAAACATATAAGCAAGAAGACAATAGGATAATATATGTAAAACTGGCAGGAAAGTAGCTGCCAACCAAGAACTCAAGCATCTTGACAAATAAGAGTATTTGCAGATAAATGGATATTAAAGGAACTGGAAGACAACAGAGCAATATCAAAAAGAGTCCTTCTGAAGGAGAATCAACTACAGCAGACAACAAGCTGTGACTAGCATGTGATAACACCATCTATAATTCAAGTGAGATACAGAAATATCAATGTTTAAAGAACATTACAAAGCAAAAAGCCAAAATAGTTTAGTTTCAAAATTTGCTGATAAAGAGGGAACCAAGTTGATTTCAAGATAAAACACACAGCTTCAAGCTAAGGGAGAAATTAGTAAATTATAGGGAAGCATAAAAAGTAAGAGCAATTCTCACAAAAATATAAAAGTAATTATTATTTAGTGAGCAAAAACTGACAAGTAAAATCCCTAACAAAATGAAACCATCACAAGAATATTTTTGATACAAAGTAAATAGCAGCTTTACCAAATAACAACAAAAATAAGTTTAAAAGCACAATGCACATAACGGCACTAAATGTGAACTTGTTTATAATTACACTGAATATAAATGAAATGAAAGCATCTATCAAGTGACAAAGAATAGCAGAAATATAAAAGAAAAGCAGAACCTATCCACACTGTCTACAAGAAATGCAATTTTTCTACAAAACAAAAATTAGTCTAAAAATCAAAATATATCAAGTATCAAATGAGTCATGTCCTTGGCAATCAAAGTGAGCAGGAATGGTGATATTAATTTCTTATGAGGTAGATTTTAAGAGAGAGACCAGCATTCGTGACAAGTAAAATATTATATACTGATTAAAACAATAATGAACAATGAAAAAAAACCTCAGAATAAAAAAAAATCAAGCCCAGACTTGAAGAGAGAAATAAAAGTAAAATTTCTAATTATCATAATTTATTTTAATATATCACTTTCATTAAAAGGTAAAATAGCTAGAAATAACAAGAAAATAACTCAGACACAGAAACCTAAGCAGTAAATTCAGCTAATGTTACCTCAGGGACATATAATGGTCCACCCAACATCATCTCAATATACATCTTTCCCAACGCATTTGGAACATTCTTTAGCATTTACCATATGTCAGTTAACGAAAGAAGACTCAAATGAACTTTTAAAACATTGAAATATCACAAAGTATCTTTTCTGTTCACAGTGCTATATTAGAAATAATGGGAAGATTAAAGAGCAAAATCAAATGCATGGAAATTGAATAATATTCTCTTTTCAACTTATTAATTAAAGGATTATAAATGCAAATCTTGCCGTGTTGTACCACAGTTAACATGCAACATGGAAAATCTGAGATACACTTTCAATTGGCACCCAATATCTATATCTCCTGAACGTTGTAAGAAAAAGAGAACCAATAACTATATGGATTGCTACATTTTTTTTGTTGTTTTGTGTGTGTGTGTGTGTTTTGGGGGCATAACTGCCCTCTGGTGGGAGTGGGAGGTCCAGCCTTGCTCCTAGAGACCTGCTGCTGGATTTGAACGGCCAACTCAGTGGTCTGCTGTCCTGTACTCAACCACTACGCCACCGGGGCTCAGCCCTGGATTGCTACATTTTTATCACATCATTCCAATCACAGTCTAAGCACACATTGACACATGAAAATTGCTTTTATTATTACTATATCAAAGAGTCTGCTTTCATAATTGGCAAGCATTTTCTCTAATTTAGAAGTTTATAGGGAAATATGCATAGGGTTTTCAAAGTAGGCAGACAATTCATTTTTTAAGTATTTTCTTTGTCTGGAAGTTCCACTGAAGCTTGTTCACAATCGGTGATCCAGCTGGCATTCGAAATGCCAGTAACTCATTCCCATCATCACAGCAACACACAAGCCACCACAGCACAGCAAGCTGCCATTAAGAGGAATAACTTATGTGTGATCATACTGCTTGGTAAAGTAGATGAACAGCAAAGCAGAGAAAGATCCTCAAGGAGATGGAGTGACAGGATGGCTGCAACAAGGAGCTTAGGAATAATTGTGAGGATGTGGCAGGTTCTGGCAATATCCTGTTCTCTTGTGCATCTTGCAGGGGGTGGACTTGGCAATACTGGAAGGCCCCTAACACCAACATGAAATATGACTATAGCTACACACAAACCTGTTTGTTATGACAAATGTAAACAGAGCAGTTATATTACATGTTTCTTTCCCTAGGTACTAGGCACTACCCTAGTAGATACAGAGTCTCCCACACAAACCTCCCTTGACCTTTGCCTAAGGGACACAATAGGAGTATACCTATTTCTCTTTTCCACTTGCACAGATAGGTCCACTTCGTGGGAGAGGGGCCAAAGTTTAGTCTCAGCTTATGATACACATTCCACTGAACATTACCATAGCTCATGAGACATAGAAAACTCTTCAAGAGTCCTTTCCTCGGCTGAATCCCGGTGGCGTAGTGGTTGAGTGCAGGCCTGCAGCCCACGGGCTTGGCGGTTCAAATCCAGCAGCGGCTCTCCAGGAGCAAGGCTGGGAAGCTCCCACAACCACCAGAGGGCAGTGATGCCAAAAAAGAGTCCTTTCCTCATCTGTCCAGCCTATGTAAACCACTACACAGAACATTTTCCCACATGACTCCTCTGACCACCTTACTATTTCAAAAAAGCATCATGTGGTGTAGAGTGGTCCAGGATGAATGAGTCTGACAGTTTGATCCTGAATTGCAAGAAGAAGCAACAGGGAATCACGTGGTCACCAAGTTCCTCCAGAAGATCTTGTAGATTTAAAGAATTACCAAAGGGACTTTCCAATTTTATGGCTTATTATTCTATCTATTACAAGGAGAAATTGCAACCCATTGTCTAATAGCTACCAATTCTGCTCCTGCTCCTTCTCCGTTTGACCCCCTCAGGTCTTTCTTCCACAGCCCTGGCTATCACACTGTCCTCCTCTCTATGTGTTCCACGTGGATTCTCTTAATGTGTTGTTCTGCTATGTGACTCTGCTCCAAGATGGAAAAAGGCTTATAGAGACTTATAAAGTATTATTAAAAGAGTGGGTTTTTTTCCCTTGGGTAATGCCAACCCTAACATGTGTTCATCATGGTAAGCATGAATACTTTGAGTAAACTGCCTTGAGTGTCCTTTGTTATCTCCTTTGATGACACAAAGGAAAAAGAAAAACGAAGTTAAACATCTGGCCAAGGATTATCCCCATGAGACATGCCATGAGGTCAGACATGACCCTGCCCTCCAGCCTTCTTTAATGTGCCTGTAATCAACCATCCCTCCCATAATACTTTCCTTTTCTATGGGATTTGAGAATCACTATTGCATCAGCACTCAAAACTCATGGACAAAACCCAAATAAATTTTGTTTGTTTGTTTAGTGAAGACCAGAGAATAATTTAATCACTGTGCCTAAGCTGCGATCGGCACAAATCTAAATTTCCACTCAAAATACATCAGAGTGAATGTGGAGTTTATATGTAATAAATAAAAGCTAACAATCATGTCCACACATGGTTGTCTTTCTTTTTAAAATAGGAATTTAAATCATGCCACTGTCAGAAAATATTCAGGATCCATTCCTTTTGTACTTAGAAGCACCTCTGCTCAGCCATGCCCCATGACTCCCTGTGTCCTTCGCTTCTCAAACCACATTTTTGATATGTTGGCCTTTGTCATAAAGTTTCTTTAGCATCTATAAATGTCAAAAGTGTATCTCACTTTGCAACCATCTTCCTGTCCTACGGCACTCAAATTTAATTCCTGTTTTGTTGTTTTTGGGTGTTTTATTGGCCAGGAAGCCAGCTGAACCATCTTATGGTCTCTGCTGCCACCATACTTGCTTCTTCTCCTTTTACCATTTCCCCATGCATGAATTCCCAACAAGCGCATCTTATCCTTCTGCTGTTGTCAGATATTCCTGTTTCCTGTTTCTGATATAGCTCATCTTTATATCCAGTGGAAAGTTAAACTAGCCAATTCTCCAGAGTTAAATCCACCTACATCTTATTTACATGCCACCGTCCCTCCCCCCAGCCATTTGGTATGAGCATACCAAAGCAATTTTACTTTACTGAGGCACACTAAGCAAATTTACTTGACTGTGTACATGTTCGTTATTTCTTTCAAGTTTGCTCTCTCCATCAGACTTGTTTCTTTCATTTTTCCCAGAAGAGTAATAAATACGCTGTGACTTTTGACATGACCTTTGAAGCAGCATCTGCTTAGATCTTGCTGTTGCTCCTAGTGATCACTGAGTCAACCCAGCTCATGCTCATCCCCAACTCACTGCAATCCCATGTACAATGGAAGCGAACAGTCTGATCCTGTGCCATGGTGTGTAGCATTGGTATGCGTGAATTCATTGAATTTACTGCTGCAACCATTGTGCATTTTGAATGTGTTCAAACCTAGGGTGTTTATTATCTAGTATTGTATTGAATCACAAACTATTCTAATTCACTGGGTTTTCATTGGCTACGTTTCAGGAGACAGCCAAGATGTTCTTCCTATTCTATCTTAATTTGGAGTCGCCTTTAAATCAATGGAACCATGGGCAAACTCTCTGATGTTTGAAATGTCACGGAATGGATTCTGGCATCACAGCAAGATGAAAGTCACAAATTTTTGCATTTCCGTGACCACTGGACTGTCCTTGCCACACTTAGCAGAAACATTTTGAGAGGCTATTCCTTCTTCAGATCTCAGACTCATGCTACTTATCCACGGACATAGCACAGAAGGTGTGTGTGTGTGTGTGTGTGTGTGTGTGTGTGTGTGTGTGTGGCAGGTGGAGAGGTGGCGGTGTTATTCTCTATTTCGTATCTCATCCTGATCTCTGGGGCAGGTGGAAATCAAGGCATAAAGCTCGGGGTTCAAGGCCGTCCTAAAACGATTAGGGCTAGGAGTGGAAATAGCACTTAGGACCAGAAATCCGGGAGCAGAGGACAGGCAAGGGGAGGAGGAAGAGGAGCCCCAGGCAGGGCAGCTAGAGAGGGCAGAGGGGAAGGTCTCGCCACATTGCCCAGGGAAAGGAAAGCTCCTGCCTGGAGGTGAGGGTTGAGGAGGCTCACACGCAGGAGCAGGTGCGGATGCCAGTCCTGAGGCCTCGGGATCAGGAACTTAGGAGAGCGAGAGCACTGCCTCGGCCCAACTTCAGCAAAACCAGCTGATTCAGGAGGATCTTGGCTAGCTGGCCCAGGTGAAGAAGCAAAGGCTGACCTCCGCTGGGTGCCTTGACTCCGCGAGCCGGGGGCCGCTGTGCAAAGCGTGGCTCGGCGAGGTGGACTACCTCCGGGGGGTAAGCCCTGAGATTCTGGGAATGCTCCTTCGATGAGCAGGGCGACCTTGGCCTTGGACTAAAACAGACACTGAGCTATACCTTTAATGCTTATCTAGGACATTTGAGCACACATTACCAATACCTTCGGCTAGCTATCATTTATGTGAAGCTATTAGCACATATTGTATAAATAAAAATAATAAAAATATTAGTGACAGCATACACATTTCAAAGGCACTATTAAATAATAATTATAAATGGGAATGCTGACCAAACCTTCTGAGGATCCCAGAAGGGATGATAATGATGATGATTATTATACATAATAACCACCATTTCATATTATCTCATTCAAATTATCTCAATTCATTTCAAATTAATATTATTTTCATGATTAAGTCTGTGATTTCTTTTATAAGAGTTTTAAACTGCAATACACTTTATGTTTGCAACTAAGGTTGACAAATTAATATCGAACACCATTGGTATATTAAATGTATAATTGATTAAGTGATTCCTTTATGTAGTTATATCTTCCAAGCTAGAGCAAAATAGTTCCTAAAATATTTATAATTAAGGATACTTTCAGTTGGATTATTCTTGTATTGCACACAACCTTGGAAATGTTGTATAATTGCACAAAATATAAACTGCATTAAATACACACATAATCTGAAAGATAATAAAAAATTATGTTAATAGGTTTCAGAAGTATTGTATTATATACAGCATTTACCTTGAATAAATGCTTCTGGTTATTTATAGTAAAAAAGAATGTTGACTAGGGTTGTTTCTCAGTAATGAAATCCTATGTGGATGGATGGATGTGAAACTTCTGATTTCAATTCATTTTGCATGTAATATTACATAGCCTAAAGTATAAACAAAAGCTAAAAATAAAAAGACATATCCCTTGGCTTGCAATAGCTGTGATGTGTCTCCTAAAGTAAAAAAATAACCATACCAACATAGCAATTTCAAAAGTCATTTCCTCAGAGAGAATTTACTTAGTAAAATATAACTAATTTTAGAAAAGAACAAATATGTTGAATGGTCAAATTTTCTACCTATTATGTCAAACAACTATATGGAATTCTTTTTCTATTAATCATTGTCTTTTGACTCAAAAATAGCTGGGGATGGAGAGGCCACTCCATAACAAGACAACTCATTCTGTTGCATTTCTGAAGCACTCAAATTAGTGTGTACTGGTAATTTCTCGGTACAAGCCCTGCGTCTGGTGGCTGGCATACAAAATATATGCAAGTTCCTTTCTTAGGAAAGGTACTGCTTGTTCCGTGATTCTTAGTTTTTAACTATCCTAATTGTTATTTTCTACTCATAGAATCTCTTGCCAGTTTCCTACTAAAAAGTCTCAGTAATTTCAAAATAGCCCCCTTGTCTCCTTTTTTATATAAAGTCTACAGATATAAGTTAAAATTCAAAGAGACCTATTATCTTTTTTCTTATTTTATTGACCTGTTTTAGATGGATTCTTTAGCAGTTTCTTTAGAAAACAATTGCAAGAAAAAATTATAATTAGTCCATAATTGCAATACCCTGTTTAAATATGTTCTCAAATCTGAAGAAGATCATTAATCACTTCCTTGCATATTACCATCACTCACTACATATATTACTTTTAATATCCAGTTATTTTTATTTGTGATTTCTTTTTGGAGGGGTGATTTTTACGTTATTGGACAAGTAAAGTCTAAAAATGCTAGTAAAATTCTTATGTCTGAATGGTTATTGAAATTACCTGTCACTGAAGGTATTCAATTCTGGCACTTCATGTTTAAGAGAAATTAACTCTATTAACATATTACTCAATTATACAGGTTAATATTGATCATGGGATAACTCTCTCCTTTCCATCTTATGAGAAATTAAGTACTTATCTTCTTACATAAAACAATACCAAAAGCTAGCCCAACAATTTATTTCTTAATAAATAAATATGTAAAACCCTCATTCATCTACTTGTCAAATATTCCCACCCATTGACAGCAAAACTATAAGGTAACTCCAACATTTAGGAAAATTAGATTTACTGGTTAATGGGATTTGTTCACAAACATTTCCAAGTATACTTGTATATAGTTTTATACTAGCTGGAGAAAAGATACTCATCATCATAGAGTGATTTCTTTTGTCATGAGAGTGTTGAAAGTAGAAGTTGAAAAATATAAACAAAAGAGAAATAAAAGAAAAATATTACTTTTAGTAATTGGAAATAATCATTGCATATTGAAGCTGAGTTTTTTTAAATCAAAAAATATTTTAAAACAACATTTATAAAACTTATGTTAGTAATGGTGCTGGCAAAGGGGAGAGAGACATATCTATTGGAATAAAGTTAATATAGGTGAATCATAAGTTATAGGGAAAGAATTCTTATATATGTATAAAATATACAGAAATTAAGTGCTATATTAAAGAACGTGTTGCAGTCACCTACTCTGGTATCAATTTGAGGATAAAGAGTCCACAGGTTAGTCTAGCCTGTCAATCTAGAGATAGTCAATGAGACCTCTGTGTGGGTATGGCCTTCTCCTAAGAATTCAGGGAAATGTGGTAATTCCTTCTTGGAGGCCAGAGGCACTGTCCTTCTTTGTTCACTTCCTTGATGACTTTCTCCTGGCAACACTTGCTGCCTGAAAGACTCGACTGACAAGAGGAGAAACCACATAGACCTACCCTGATACAGGAAGAAACCAGGACCTAGAGAAACTACATGGAGACTCCTGCCGGCACAGAGATGCTTACAACACCACTGGAGCCCAAGGCTTTCTACTTTGTCTTGTGATCCTCCTGCATTTGGCATCATCGCACGTGCTTCATGAGTCTGAAGGACTTGTCGGTTGCTGTCAGACATATGAGCTAATATCAGGCTTATGGACGTGATCCGGATTGGACTGGGATGTTTTCTTAATGTATAATAACCTTCTATGTAGAACTCTTTCTTACATATATACGTGTGCTTATGAATGTGTCTCTCTAGTCTACCTGGACTAACCCAGAATGATAGAGAAATAAAATACTATTGCAAACCAAATAGATTTCATTTACCAGAAAATGTTATTGGAAATCCATGACTAAACCCTGATTATTCTAAGGAAGCCATTTTCTGTTCCATCTAAAAGTTATGTCTACATGGACGACGTCATATTTTTACTTTGTATTAATCAGAATACTTTGATTTCTAATATAACATTTTCACCAGAAGCTCTGAACCTTACTCTGTGTACTTACATTTTCCTGATTCAACCTAATAAAACAAATCTGTGATAATTTAGGCAATGCTGGTAAAAAAAAATACCATTTAGATACAACCAAAGATATATTGTGGGATGTGATATAATCAGCTGTGATTTTCAAGATAAATTAGTAAGTAAACCTTCAATGATCACAGCAGCACATTGACAGGGAGCTTCCAGAGGTGCAAGCCAAATTCTGAAGAGGATGTGAAACAAGGGATCACATTGCCCATCTTAGATGTCTTGGCTCAAAGCAGAGCACATCAGTAAGAAACGTACTTCAATTTCATTTTGTATGTGACAGTATTTGACTCTTTGGACCATAATAAACTATGGATAATGTTGAGAAGAAGGGGAATTCCAGAATGTGTCATTTTGCCCATGTGAAAATTGTACATGGATCAAGAGGCAGTATGAAACTGTAATAAGGGAATAGTACATGTTTAAAATCAGCAAAGGTGTATGACAGAGTTGTATCCTGTTGTCAAATTTGATCAATCTATGTTATGAGCAAATAATCAAAGAAAATGACTTGTTTGAAGAAAATAGTAGCATCAGATTTGAAGGAAATCTCTTTATTAACCTATGATATGCAGATGACACAACATTTCTTGGTGAGAACAAACAGGACTTGAAGCACTTGCTGAAAACGATCAAGGGTTGCAGTCTTTGGTGTGGATTACAACTGAATGTAAAGAAGACCTAAAGTCCTCACAAATGTATCCCATATTAACATCATAATAAATGGAGAAAAGGTTGAAATTGCCTAGGATCTTGCCTTGCTTAGACCCACAATCAATTCTCCTGGAAGCAGCAGTCAAGAAGTCAAAAGAGAGGTGGCACTGGGTACATCTGCTTCACAAGATCTGTTTATAGTATTGAAAAGCAGAGATATTGAGCTGAGCCCCGGTGGTGTAGTGGTTGTGCGCGGGACTGCGGCCCACTGGGCTGGAGGTTCAATTCCAGCAGTGGGGCTGGGCCTCCTACTCCCACCACTGGAGAGCAGTGATGCCAAAAAAAGAAAGAAAGAAAGAAAGAAAAGCAAAGGTATTACTTTCAGGACTAAAGTACACCTGGATTGGGTCATGGTATCTTTCAATTCCTCACATACCAAAGGAAAACTGGACAATAAATAAAGAAGTGGGATAGTTAAGGTTTATTGGCCAACCTGACTGATAAACAGATGTATTAATTGAAGCGTGGAGAGATAAATGGCTTGTTGAGTCTTGCCTTTCTCGTTCTCTGGTCTCTTTTTCTCTGATGATCAGACCAGGATAAGGAATAGATAAACTAGATAAGGATTGAACTTGACTATATTAAGAATTTAGTATATGATTATATTTTTGTTTGTACTGATTTTTCCTGCTTATTATTGATATAATTATTTATAGAAATGATTTTGAGAAGTATGAAAATAGAAAGCTTATAATCCCACTTGCTTTCAGCCTTTAAAATTTGATCTTTAGATGGGTTTAGATCATGTCTTCAAAGAAAACATTGAAAATATACATCCCACCCAATGATTTGGAGTACTCAGGAAACAGTTGTCTTGGTCAGAAGATGGGAAAAAAATCCAGAGCCATGAAGAAAACTCTGCTCTAGAACTGAACCTTAAAGGAAGCCTGTGAGGGTGGGGGGTGGGAAGGAATCCTGTGAGCAGGCTGAACTGCTTGCTAGGTGATCACCTGAATCTACTTGTTGAATGAAAGTAGGAGAAATGCAGCAATAAAGAGGCAGGTTGAGTCTACACACTGATACCTGTGAACTTGATTTACAGGGAAAAGAAGAAAAGATGAGAGCTGGTTGAGTGATCTAAAGTTCATGACCTAGCATGTTGAGTATTTGTGAGAGCCCATGGTTTAAAGGCCAGGTGATCAATGGGCACACTGGGGAGGCTAAGTGAGGCAGCTCACATTGGGTTGACCAGAACCCAACCAAATGAAGAAAAGTTATTTGAGCCTGTGAACTGGTGCATATTTCTACAGACTCTATGGTTGGGCTGTCCTGATTTGACTTTGCTTATGGATACAGACTTCACAAGGTTCCAAGTAGAATGAAGATACTTCATGTCAAAAAATATGCTTGTCACCTCAGAACACTAGGTTAATGTAAGGGGGCAGTATAGAAATTAGATACCCAAAATTGGGAGATAAAAACATGAAGTGTTTGGCTTGCAAACATTGATAGGCGGAGGAACATATTCATAGGATTATAGGATTAAGGTGTAGGTTTTACTTAACTGCAATTATTGGGCTAATGAATTGTATACATGTGCCAAGTTGGCAAAGGGGTGAAGTGAGATTGCTAAGGTTTATTGTGCCAACTGACTGATATTAATTGATGTGTGGGGTGATAAATGATTTGGTGAGTTTCACCCTTCTTGTTCTCGGGTCTCTTGCTCTCTGATGGTCAGACCATTGTGCAGTTGCCTTAACTGAAAAGGTTAATTTCCTGAGGAGAAGACACATGGTTTTACCCAGATGCAGCCCTGCATGCTGGAGCAGCCATGTGGAGATCCCTGCCAGGACCGAGATGCTTACACCATCGCTGGATTCAAAGACTTTCTACCCACCAGCCAGTGATACTCCTTCATTTGGTGTCACTGTGTTTTATGAGTTTGAGGAGGACTTTGTAGATAGATGTCAGACATATGGGCTAAGTTGGACGTTTGGACTTGGAGTGGTCTGGGTTGGCATCTTTTCTGAATGCACACTTACTCTATATATAAAACTCTCTGATAAACATATATGAGATTCTGTGGATCTGTTTAACTAGTTTACCCAGGAAGACTGAAGAACAATTGAGATATTTGGATTATGGTGCTGGAATAACCCATAGACAAATAACCTGTAGACATAAAGGACAAAAGGATCTGTCTTGAAAGAAGTATGGCAGAGTGAAGTCTTGGGGCAAGACTTCATCTTACATATAGTACTTTGGACTTATCATCAAGAGAGAGTGGTTCATGGAGAAAGACATCACACTTGGTAAAGTGGAGGGATGGGGGAAAGCAGAAGTAGCTGAACAAGATGGACTGACACAGTGACTGCAACAATGGGCTCAAACATGGGACAATCATGAGGGCGACTTGCTACCCTCTTGCTGGCCCCTAACAACAACAACCACCACAACCGCATAACCAATCAAAGCTATCAGATAGTGTCATTGAGTTGACCATCACATGCAGCTTGAAAACCATCCTGAGATATAGTATAGAACCTCCGTGAGACCTGGGAACAAACTGTTTCTAACAACTCATTTCTGGGTGCTCAGTACTGTGTCTGAGCATTGAACAATGGAGTGCCGCCCCCCAGATAATCGTTGTCGAGTCCTTTCCAACTCATAGAGACTGTGTAGGACTATAGAGTAGAGCACAGCTGGCTTCACAAGGTTATAAAGCTTTATGAAGACAGACTTTCACACCTTTCTTCCACAGAATGCGTGATGGTTTCCACCTGTCCACCATTAAGTTAGCAACCAAGAACTTCACCACTACTTCACCAATTCTCCTAATTTAATTGCTTAGTTTGGGATCAATTTCAATTTTTGTGTTGATATTTTAAAAATATTCAATAATTAATAGTAGACATTTTAATTTCAACTTACACAGAAAATTAAATTAATAATTAATTCTGTCCTTATCATTTTCTGTTTTCTGTGCCATTATGGCAAGTTGAGTTATGTTTGAGGACTGAATTCTTTCTCAAGTGGATGGCTGTTGGGTTTTTACTGTTCTTTAATAAAAAAAGGAACATTCAAAATTTCTTTTATGGCTATGACTATTACTTAAGGATTTGTTTTACTAATATCCTATACTTCTTGAGTATGTTTTTAGTTACACTGTGAATTTACAGTTTGTAATTTTTATATTTCTTCATTAAGTCACTATAATGCTTAATGAAGACATCAGTAACCGCTTGAGATACAAGCCACTAATATGAACAAATACATAATGCTGAGAATACTATTCATACCAACTCTGGAAATATACCTAGAGGAAATAATTAAACAGAAGAGAATTTCACTTTTGCATATTATTCATCTATTATATAAAACCATTAAATTATTATAAATATTTTAAATATTAAAAAATGGGAAACTTGGGCTGAGGCCTGGTGGCGTAGTGGTTGTGTGCAGGACTGCGGCCCACTGGGATGGAGGTTCGATTCCAGCTCCACGGAGCAAAGGCTTGGCCTCCTACTCCCACCACCTGAAGGCAGTGGTGCCCCCCCCCAAAAAAATGGGAAACTTGTCTAAAATGCTTGCATATCAGTTTAAGTAGATATTTCAAGCCCATGTAATTGTAATTATTAATATAATTGATATTACAAGCCTATTTATGAGACAATATACATTTATAAAAGCACAATATTATTTTAATCATTCAGTAAATAAAGATGTATATGGTATTTAGAAGAACAATGCAGTTAGTCATGACAAGATTTTACAGTAGCAAATGCATTCTTATTAAAAATATTTTAAAAATCATCCATGTCATTATATAAGTATTTTATTATATATTCATACCAGACAAAATAAAATAATTGCAGTGATATAATTCCAAAGCAGTAAAATTAGCAGTAATTCTAGCTACATTAGCAAACTGCTCATGTTTGTGAGCAAGCTTAGCCAAAGTGCAAGATTCATAAATTTTGACTTTACTCTCTGTTAAGAGTGAAATTTGACAAAGGAATAAACAAATCTATCATAAGAATTAAACCCAGAGTGTCTTTAGAAGCAATGTTAGCAAAGCTTTGTTTCATATACTTTAGACATGTGGACAGTGTGTTAGTCTGGGCTTGACTAGAGAAACAGGTTCATAGACACTAATATGTGTGTAATGGATAACTTTATATGAAAGAGCAATTGTATATTGACAAACATCCCAGCGTAGTCCAGATCAAGTGCATAGGTCCAATATTAGTCCTTATGTCTGATACCAGTTAACAAATTCCTCTTCAGACTCACACACACAAGTGATGTTGCTGAATGCAGGAAGATCACAGGACAGGGGGTGGGAAAGTTTTGTGGTTCCAACAGAAGCAGATGAAACTCATTTTAGTAGGGGCCCGGGTTTCTGTGTGGCTCCTCCAGCTCCAGGGCTTTGGCTCTATCAGGGTATCCATGTGTCTTGTCAATAGGACATCTCCAAGGGGGTGTCCCTGTGTTCTGCCTCCAGTGAGCAGTACCTCCAAACGAGGTCATCAAGCTGTGATCTGAATGACAGGCTGGTCTCCACTCCTTCACTCTTACATCTCAAGGTGACACCAGTTATGTAACTACCACAGTCAGGAATGACCAGTTCCTTGAAAAATGTATCATGTAGTAGGGCAGTGAAAAAGAGAAAAAACTTTGACAAAAATGAATGAATACGGTGGCTGCATTGATGAGCTAAAAGATAAGAACAATTGTGAAAGACAGCAGAAGATTGGGCTGTGTTTCATTCTTTTGTGCTGACTGTAGTTATGGGTTGGAAGCCAGTCCACAGCACCTAACAACAAAAACAAATATTATATAGCATAAGAAATGAGGAGGAATGCAAAAATATATTTTTCAAAGCTATGTATTTATATTTTTAATAAACATCTTTATCATCTTCAAAGTACTCCCCATTACACTTACCATATATATACTTGGTATAAGATGACCCAAATATCAGTCAAGGCACCGAATGTTACCACAGAAACAGCATTTAAATTGTGCTGAAAAAACTTGGCTTATACATGAGTATATACAGTAATACATGGTCAAATCTGTGATTCCATTAATAGAAGCATTTTTCAACACATCTATTTGGATGGCTGACAGGAACTCCCCTTCTATAACACAAAATAGCTGTCCTTTCATGTCCCTCTTTATTGGCTGAAACAAAAAGAAGTTGCACAGAATGAGGTTAGATGAGTAAGGTGTATGGACCAAGGGAGGAATTGTGCTTTCTGCCAAAAACTGGTGCACTGATTTGGCTGCATGAGCAGGTGCACTGTTGTAGTGCCAAAACCATTCCCATATCTGACACAAATTGGAATTTTTTTACCACACACTGCTATGCAATCTTTTCAGAATTTCTAAATAGAATGTTTGATTGACAGTATGAGTTGGAGAAAGTGAATTCCAAAGGCACTCTGCCCCTCACATCATAAAAAAAAAAGAGCATTGGGGTTTTTGGGGGGTACCCCCTCATATATGACAGAGATGAAGTACTAAGTAATAAAGATAAACACAGGTTCACTTCTGCTTACTTGCTCATATGTAGTGAAAATTTCCACATCATGTCATCCTTTAGTCACATGGTTTATTGAGCAATTTTCCAATGGCAGGCATTGTAGCTGAAACCAGGGAGAGGGTTTCAAGGTGAAAGTGGTTCAAATTGTCAAGGGTGGTTCAAATGTCAAAAAAGAATAGCATTAAAATACATTTAAAAATATATTTAGGCACATAAAACTCACTATAATTAAAAAGATGTTTTGCTGTTAATATAATAAGCCATTTAGATTTTACTTCTGCTTTGTTCAATTTTATTTGTGTATACCACTCTTAAAATTTCTTTATTGAACATGGATTGAATATCACCATTAGAATTTTGGAGTAATTTTCACAATCACATTTAATCCTGACAAGACTCACTTACAATTGTATCATATAATCCTATCATCATCAGACTTCACTTTTTATTCTCAAGACCCATGAAGAACAGGGAAAATACACACCATCTACCTGGTCCCAGA
This sequence comes from Nesogale talazaci, assembly GCA_004026705.1. NCBI lineage: Eukaryota > Metazoa > Chordata > Mammalia > Afrosoricida > Tenrecidae > Nesogale > Nesogale talazaci. The sequence continues at coordinate 15,026 of PVJH01024212.1, read as the reverse complement.
TATTCATTTGATGAGTTCCAAAGTGTATGGCTAGAAAATGCCTTTTTTTATAATTTACTGTATCATGAGTTAGATTACATACCACCTAAATGCAAAAAAAATCTCAAGAATAGATTTGATACATTGAACACTAGCTGTGGATGACATCAAGAGCAGTATAAATTAATCAAGTATAAGATCATTAAAAATGCAGAAAAAAGACCAAATGTCAGAAATGCCTCTGAAATTTAATTTAGAACACAGAGAAACTAACTCTTCGAGAGAAAATCCAAATAAAAGAATTGAACAGAATTTTTCAAGTGATATCTCAATAAGAAAATACAAGCTATTATACTAACATGTACAAGTACCTGGAATTAAAAAAAATAAAAATAGAAAATAAACATTCAGCATTTCTTAAATTAAAAAAAATGAAATAAAATTTCAAGCCTCAAAGTGCAATCTTGAGGGATTCTCTGGGTAAAATATTGAACAATGCAGGAAGTATCAGGGCTGGATGAAATGAATACATAAAATCATTGTATAAAAAACATTTATAGATGTTCAACTACTTCAAGAACTTGCAAGAATTGAGCAAGAATTGGTTGCATTGAAGAAAGAAGTTGAAGCTACAAAGTGTTGGTAAAACAAAAACAAACACACACATACAAAAAAAAAGCCAAGGCTCCAGGTCTTGAAAGAATGCCAATTGAGATATTTCAGCAAAATGATTCAGTGTTAGAAGTATTCATTTATTTATGCCATAAAATTTGGAATAAAGAAACCATGAAAACCAAATGAAAAGGCACATATTTCTGCCCATTTCAATGAAAGACCACACAACAGAACACAGGAATTATTGAATATCCTCACAAATATCAGAGGCAAGTAAAATTTTTGCTGTGAAAAAAATAATTAGTGAATGTCAAGATATTTCAACTTATTCCAAGAAGAGGAGTTGGAGGTTGGAATATCATTGCTGATACCAAACAGGCCATGGCTGAAAGCAGAACATACTAGAAAGATGTGTTTTTTGCATGTGTTATATTGACTATGCAAAAGCACTGAACTGGAGAATAAGAATTTGTACAAGAATGGGAATTTCAGTACACTTAAATGTGCTCATCGGAATAGACCAGTGGCAATTATTCAAATAGAACAAAGGAATATTGCATGGTCTAAAATCTAAAAGCTGTGGGTCATTGTTGCATCTTTTCACAATACTTATTCATTGTGCATGGTGAGAAAATAATCCAAGAAGATGAACTGTAGTATCAGGGTTGGAGGGAGGCTATTAACCTGCCGTATACAGCTGACACAACCTTCCCAGCTGATAGCAAAGAAAATTTGAAGCAAATATTGATGAAGATCAAGAACTATATCCTGCAGTATAGGTTACACTTATACATAAAAGATAACAAAATCCTCATACCAAGAAAAATAAGCAAGATGATGGTAAATGGAAAAAAGTTGACATAGCCAAAGATTTGAGTTTCCTTAGATAAATAACAAATGACTATGGAGGTAGCACTCAAAAAAATTAAAGATTGATTATATTGAGCGAATGTGGAGGAGAAGAGTTCCTTAAAACCTGAAAGAGTGGAGATTTTGCTTAGAAGACTCTCCTAAAGCTGGACAATGAAGACAGATGAAAGAACAGGAAAACTTGATATATCCAACTGGTGGTATCAGTGAAGAATACTAAATAAACCAAGGACAGTCTAAAGAAGAAAGCACCCTTTCTTGGAAAAAGTACAGTCAGAATGTTGTTTTAAAAAGATGTGAAGACTTAACCTCAAGTACATTAAACATACTGTCAGTAAGTACCAAAACATGGGAAATGCTTGGCAAATTAGACAGCAGCAAGAGGAAGACATTCAATAAAATGGGTTGAATATCATTGGCTCAATTTATGATACTGCCAACAAAATTATCATATGGCCCATGAGGATGACTCAAAATGGTCTTTAATAAAATGATAATGATGTCTCTAAAGTGAGTCAGGGACATATATAAACCATAGTAACATGCTAGGATTTTGAGCTCAAATTTAATTGTAGCCCTAATCTAAGAACAATCAGTGCTTATGGAATGGCCCTATTCAGTGTCTGCCTGCATGAAGAGATCATGGAAGATACAGGTGCTAAGCAAAATGTAGTGAAGAAATTAAATGGTGCCTGACTCTCAGAAAGAATAACTTTTCTCTGGGGTCTTAAAAGTTTGTGTTAATATAAGAAGTCATCAAAGTAAGACATCAGCTAAGTCTACACAGAAGAAGCATGTCTGCCAATGTGGTTCAAAGATTGTAAAGAATAAAGTCCAAATTCAGAAGAAGAAACTGTAGTGAAGTTTAAATTTTGAAGACCTGGTGTGCTGAAGGTTAGTGGGGCTCTAGGGGGATAATGGCTGTGCCTTGACCTGCTCACTGTACCGCCTGCAGTTTACTGCAAGGTCTGCACTTTGAAAGTACCTGTTGCAAGGCTTGCTATCCCTGTCCAGATATACAATCTCAGAAACCCACGGGCAGTTCTACCAGGTCACATAGCACCTCTGTGAGCTGCAGTGAGCTTGATAACAATGACTTTGATTTTTGGTTTTGGCTATAGATGACAGTGAAAGAAAGCTCCGAATCCATTTGCATGCTCTCCATGTGATTAAGCCTCCTGAGAATCAATAGCCTCCTGATCAGACAGAAACGAGGGTTGTGACTAGCCTTGTTGTCAGTCAGAGTGCAGTGTGAAGTGGATTATTGCCAAAGTACTTAGGTTAAAATGTAGCACTTTATCATTCAACCTCCCTTGGGCCCATTTAAAATTTGTTCTAATTTAGAATATTTTTGGCTTTCTTTTGGTAGGGGTTTCTTCTGTTTTATTATTGTTGTCGGACTCTTGTTTGTGTGTGCTTTCTTTTTGTTCTGTATATTTTTCTGTAAATAAAATGCATGATGGGTAAATTTATAGGGACAGTAACTAGATTAATAATTTTTTAGGATCATAGAAGGGAAAGATGAGGAGAAATATGGAGTGAACAATAAAGAGTACAAAAATAAGAAAATGTGCAAAATTGATTGTGGTGTGATTACAAATTTTAAAATTAGATATGATCTATTTAATTGTATGTTATATGAATTATATGTCAAGAAAACTGTTCATAAATAAATAAAATAGGTTGACTCAATGGGTTCAAGCATTACCAAGTGTGGGCGGCGGGCAGCAGACTGGGACAAACTTTGCTCTGTGGGTGGCATTGCTAGGAGGAGAAGTCATTGCACTGTGGTACCTAACACAAGAAGATCATGAAAATAGGGCCTGCCTAACTAAGAGCCAAATGCATTTCTACTGAGAGTTTAAATTATTACTTTGCTTTCTCAATTAAATTGGCATGTTTCAATATTTTTTTGCCCAAAATGATTAGGTACTTGCTACTCAATTATCTTTCAAAAATTTGCAGTGTGTATAAGAAAAAAGTCTACTGAGATTTAATTCTGAATTCCAACCACAGACTGTAAACAGAAGAGTTTATTTTTCTTGATTATTTTCCAAATTGTGCCCCAGATTATTTCAGAAAAGCATGTCATACTTTGGTGTAATTGAATAAAGTTGATTTTAAACTGATATCCATGTTGTTTTCTAGAAAATTTAATCCATAGGAGATTTTATAGCAACTTCACTGTGTTGTACTGAGTGCTTCTAAAACACATTTCTTTCTGAAAGGAGAAAGGCATCCTTATGTGTAAAGCATAAAACATATGCTTTTATTCTGAGAAACTGAATTAAACATGTTTAATTAATTAAGCATGTGAGGAGTATGTTGTAGCAGTCATGTGCTTATGTTAATTTTATGATTGAAATGTAGGGGTGGAGTCTAGCCTGTTAATCTGGAGATAGCCAGTGAGTAGCCAATGAATCCTCTATGTGGGCATGGCTTTCTCCTGAGACTTTGGGGAAACCTCGCGATATTTCCCTCGTGAAGATGAGAAGCTATCTTCCCCAGTTGTTGGGAGTTAGTCTCGGAGATAATTAATCACAGGCAACACAGGATGGCGGCGTCTGGGAGGCTGGAGTAGCCGGTGGAGAGACCACACGGCTTTGCCCTGATGGAGCCAGACCTCTGAGGCTGGGGCAGCCACATGGAGGCCTCTTCCAGCAATGAGTTGTTTCTGCCACCCCGGGATGCTGTTGTTGAACCCTGAGCTCTGGAAGCGAGGAGCCATGGGAAGACCCCTATCAATGCCGGGACTCTGCACCCACTGACCTGTGACTTTGTGAGTCAGAAGAAGACTTTATGGACTGATTTCGGGCATTTGGGTTAATATCGTACTTGTGACTTTGAGCTGGACTGGGCTGGGTTATTTTCTTAATGTCCTGTTCCTCTTGAATATAAACCCATTCCTTATATCCATATGCATGTCTATTGAATTTGTTCCTCTAGTCTACCCAGACTGACACATATGTTAATCTCATTTTCTTGTTTGCGCAATTTTCTTAATCTTTCTTTTAGGAAAACCAACACATTCTGTCCATTTTAATTTTCTAAATTATGCCCCAAGTGATGAGATAATTTTAAGACTCTTTGTAAAGGCATGTTTATATCTAAATCATACTTCTAACTTTGGGGATATTTTCTCATAGTTCATAGTCTTCCAATAGCCCAGGGTTCATTATTAGAATTTGTGAGCATTTCTGAGTCAAAAACTGATTCTGCCATCTTTCTAAAATAGGATGTGATCTGAAGAGAAGCTTATTGTTCTGAACTGTGTAGTAATGTGTTTTCTACGTTGACCTTGAAGATTTTATATACCACATAGTAAAGAATAAATTGGAAAAGTACAAAGAAGAAAGCAAAAAGAGAGAATATAAACTTAATCAGACAGAATTTAAGTGCCAGGAGGAAGGAAACTCTCATTCTTCATGAATGGAAGAATATTTATAAAAGTGTTGTGTTTTCTTTTTTCTCTTTATTTCTTGTGGTTTTTTTATCAGCTTTTCAAGCTTTGCAAAAACTAAGCATATCTGATGCTTCTATTGTTGTTTCAAAGAAGTTGCTGACAAAAATTATTTGATAGCCATTAAACTCAAACTAGCAATTCTTAGAAGATAGTTTCCAGCATTATAATGCTTTAGAAGTTTAATTTATAAAGCAATGATTATGATGCACTAGGGCATATTAAAATCTGTTCTCATGTGATGCATACACTACTATTTTCCCCATATAGTTACTAGACACATAGAAACTGCCTAATTATAAACATCAGCATCTTATCACCTAAATTTTGCAGCATCATAAATAATAATATTAGAGTGTGATATTTAAGAAATTCAGTTCACACATATGCAAAGCTCATAGCAAAACAATGTACCCCATTTCATGGTGAAAATATATAATGAAATGAGAGAAATAGATAGGGTAGCTGTTAAAAATTATTTTAAGAATAAATTTCTTCCTATTTTCTTTTTCCTTTTCCCAAATACCATAGTTCTGAATTTCTTTATTTACTCAAGTCTGCTTTTTGATGTATTATTTTTAAGTCAACAATTACTCAGGGGGTAATATTTTTCTTGACTAATATGTATCAGTGGATTAACAGAAACATCATCTATACCTTCAGATGACTTTCATTCAGGTTCTGAAAAGAGAATCAAAGAAACACACACACACAACTATCTGTTCACAATTACTATAGAGAAAAGGTACTTTGGGATTTGATCTCATTGGAGGTTTTGAAAATACTGACTGGGTAATGCCAAGTAATTGACTGGGCTAAGAAGGACTTAGTACACATATTTAGAGGATGGTATAGAATCTACAGAGATCCAATGGCCACACAGCTCAAGTAGGGGAAAAAGAGAAAAATTTAAGCTCAATAAGCTAATAAATCTAGATCATGGAGACAGGCAAGTCAGGTTAAGAAATACTGATTTTATATTAAAAATAAATATTGAATCTTAAATTATTATGAGCAGCAGATCTCTCTCAGAAGCCATGTCTGACCTCCTTTGTCTACAAAAGGAAAAGGAGGCTCCAATGTCTTACCAACCCGAGACTGACTATCGCAAGGCAGGGATCAGACACAATCTCATCCTCCCTCTTCTTTTACCTTTGCCGACACCAACCATGCTATTCACTGTATTCTGTTGTCTGCGTATGGATATAAGGAAAGGGTTTACATACACTGAGAAAGCATCCAACCCAGTCCAGTTCAAAGTCATAAGTCTGATATTAGCCCATATGCCCAATACCAGTCTATAATGTCTCCTTCTGACTCACAAAGTCACAGGTCAGTGGGTGCAGAATCCCAGCGCTGGCAAGGGTCTCCCCAGGACTCCTCGCTTCCAGAGCTCAGGGTCCATCAACAGCATCCAGTGGTGGCAGAAGCAACTCATCAACTCATCACTGGCAGGGGTCTTCATGTGGCCTCTCCAGGTCCAGAGGTCTGGCTGCATCAGGGCAAAGCCATGTGGCTTCTCCTCTGGCTCCTGCAGCAGCTCGGACACAGTCATCTTGACTTGACTGTAATTCCTTGTCTCTGAGACTAACTCTCAACAACTGGGGAAGATAGCATCTCATCTTCACATGGGAAATATCATGAGATTTCCCAGATGTACCAGGACAAAGCCAGGCCCACACAGAGGCCTCATGAGCTACTCAATGGCTATCTCCAGATTAACAAGGCTAGACTCCACCCCTACATCTCAATCATGAAATTAACATAAGCATATGACTACCACAGACCACCACTTGTTAATTTCACACTTTCACATAACTCTGTAACCATATGTAACTTTCAAATAAACAATAAAAACATACCAAACTTAATAGCATAAAACTAAAATGCATACAATGCAACATGTCAATATCCTTTAAAAATAACATTCTACAAGTGAACAAAACAAAAGATATCCTATGCCTTATAATAGTTTCAAAATATCTATACCTTGATCCTATAATCCTATGACTATATATTCCACCACTTATGAAGTTTGCAAGCCAACCACCTCATACCTTTATTCTCCATTATGGGTACCTAATTTTTATACTGCCCACTTACATCAACCTAGTGCTCTAAGGAAACAATCATTTCTTTCAACAAGAAGAATCTTTATTCCAGTTGGAAACACATGAAGTGTGCATCCATTAGCTAAGTCAAATCAGGAGAGGCCATCCATAAAGTCAGTACTGATATGCATCAGGTCACAGACTCAAATCACTTCTCTTCCTCTGGTCCGGTTCTGATCAACTCAATGTGGGCTGTTTCACTTAACCTCACCAGGGTAGCCATTGTTTGCCTTCCTTTTAGATCATGGTCCCATCACAAATTCCCAACACGCCTAGCTCTCTCATGCTAGGTCATTTTTTTAGTCCAAGTATACTAGAGGAACAAATTTCATAGACACACATATAGATATAAAGAAAAGGTTTACATAAAAGAGGAACAGTACATTGAGCCCAGTCCAGTTCAAAGTCATAAATCCAATATTAACCCATATGCCTGAAGTCTCCTTCTGACTCACGAAGTCACAGGTCAGTCGGTGCAGAATCCCGGCGCTGGCAGGGGTCTCCACATGGCTGCTCACATCCAGGGCTCAGGGTCCATCAACAGCAGAAGCAACTCATCGCTGGCAGAGGTCTCCATGTGGCCACTCCAGCTTCAGAGGTCTGGCCCCATCAGGGCAAACCCGTGTGGTCTTTCCGCCGGCTCCTCCAGCTTCTTGGATGCTGCCATCTTGACTTATCTCTGATTCATCATCTCTAAGACTAACTCCCAATAACTGGGGAAGATAGCTTCTATCTTCACGAGGGAAATATCAAAAGATTTCCCAGAAGACTCAGGAGAATGCCATGCCCATATAGAGGCCTCATTAGCTACTCAGTGGCTATCTTCAGATTAACAGGCTAGACTCCACCACTATATTTCAATCATAAAATTAACATAAGCACATGACTGCCACAGTCATGAACTTCAGACCATTCAACCCACTCTCGTCTCCTCTATCTCCTGTGAACCAAGCCCCACAGGTGTCAGTGGCCAAATTCAACCCGCTTATTTATTGCTGCAGTTCTCCTATTTCTACTCAAAGAGTAGATCCCGGTGGAAACCTAGCAAGCATTTCAGCCTGCCACAGTTCTTCTTTAACATTCAATGCCAGAAAGGAGTTTTATCTTCATGGTTCCAGATTTCTTTGCTTCTGAAAATAATCACTTTTCAGGATATTCCAAGGAAACACACTTTATCCTTCTTTATCGGTCAGTTTGACCTTCTCTTATAATGCAAGAACCCTAAGTACTCCAAAAGGCTGGGTGGGGCTACTTTCTTCAGAGAAGTCTTTCCAGGTGTTGCCTAACCCCATTTAAGCAGAAGGTGGAGTTAATCTCTTCAGAGATGTCTTTGACGCTAAGTCCTAAACCCTCTAGATGGCAATGCTTGGCTTGAGGTAACTGGATTTGCGAACTCTTTTCATACTTCCCAATAAACATTTCGATTAATCCTTATATTTACAATAACAGGTATAAGAAATCAATATAAACAGCATAGTCAGAAATCAAACTTAATTCTTAAAACAGTCAAGGTCAATACTTATTAAGTTTATCTATATCTTTATCTAAACTACTGTTTACACAAAAATATTGAATTAGGTCTCTGAAGGTATCAAAACAGATCCCTGCTTTCTGTCTGGCATTCTGACCTTCTTAACCATTGTCCTTGAGCAGAATCCCCATTTTATATAGGAATAACCAAAGACAGCATCCAAACAAAATAATAAAAACTTTAATTTCCCATATTGTTTCCTTTAGGCCAGGTTGGCACATTGAACCCAACTATCCCTGTTCCCAAGTTCAGTGACCATCAGAAATACCTTTTATCAACAACATAAAGGACATACACATAGGCCTTGTTGACTAGGAAACACAGCAATCAAATAACAAAATCTATGGAAAGAAATGATGAAACTCAATATTATCAGTTAGAAAAAGGCCATGATTTATATACATAATAAAATGATCAATTTGCAAACTTTAAATACTTATAAGGTGAGTAGCTAGAGGCAAATTGAGTTTAACATGATCCATATCTTCTGATTTTCAAGCTATGTTCAAGTGCTAATATTATTAACTATTTTTGTAATATCCTATGAGTTTTGTCAGAGGTCAAGGAGTTGCTTTGGGTTCATAGTTTCCCTAAATACAATGAAAAAGTACACTGCTGGATTCTGCATCATCCTCACCATCTGGGCTATGGTTAAACCCATTGTGGGCTGATTCCCCATGGCATAGTGGTTGTGCGCGGGAATGTGGCCCACTAGGAAGGAGGTTCAATTCCAGCACACAGGAGCAAAGGCTGGGCCTCCTACTCCCACCACCAGAGGGCAGTGGTGCCTAAAAAAAAAAAACCCATTGTAATAACCACTGCATCAATCCAATTTTTTAAGTGTTTTTTTATCTTATTCCCTAACCCTCCACCCAGCAAAAGGTCTCAGATGGGTCCTTTTCTCGTTTAAATCATTTAATTGGGGGCTCATACAACTCTTTTCAAAATCCATGCATACATCCATTGTATACAACCACATTTGTACATTTGTTGCCATCATCGTTCTTAAACATCCTCCTTCATTTGATCCCTTGGTATCAGCTCCTCATATTTCCCCTCTCTCCCTAAACCCCTCCCTCATGAACCCTTAATAATTTATAAATTATCATTATTTCTTCATATTGTACACTGTCAGATGTGTCCCTTCACCCACTTCCCTGTTGTCCATACCCCAGGGAAGAGGTTATACATTGAACCCTATAATTAGTTCCCCCTTTCTACTCTACCTTCCCTCTATTCTCCTGGTATCACCACTGTCACCACTGGTCCTGAATGGCTAATCTGTCCTGAATTTCCCATGTTTCTGGCTCCTATCTCTACCAGTGTACATGCCCTGATCTAGCCAGATTTGTATGGTAGAATTGGGATCATGATAGTAGGAGGGAGGAAACATTTAAGAATTAGAGGAAATGGGCTGAGCCCCGGTGGCGTAGTGGTTGTGCGTGGGACTGCGGCCCACTGGGACAGAGGTTCAATTCCACTAGTGGGGCTGGGCCTCCTACTCCCACCACTGGAGAGCAGTGATGCCAAAAAAAAAAAAAGAAAAGAATTAGATGAAAGTAGCAGATTTCATTGTTGCTGCACTGTACCTTGACTGGCTTGTCTTCTCCTTGTGACCCTCTGTTAGGGGATGTCACTTCACCTACCGATGGACTTTGGGTCCCCAATCTGTACCTCCCCTCATTTACAATGATATGATACTTAGTTCTTTGATGCCTGACACCAGATCGTTTTGACACCTCGTGGTCACACAGGCTGGTTTCTTCCATATGGACTTTGTTGCTTCTGAACTAGAAAGTCACCTGCCTACCTACAAGCCTTTCACACCTCAGACACAAGGCCTTTTGATAGCTGGGGCATCCCAAATATGTCCTTTATTGTATCATGTCCAAATTACATGAAACAAAGTCTTCCCAGGAAACTTTCTGGTATTTATTTATTCTTCTGACAGTCAACGTATATTCAAAAGCTATTTACCAGCACTATAATTCAGAGGGATTATTTATTCTTTGGTTTTCTTCATTCACTGCTCATTCATTTTTCATGTATGTAACTGTAAGTGCTTAAGTCAGGTTTGAACCAGTGGTGTCTTAGTTCTCAAGGTGACTTCTTTGCTTTTCCTACTTTAAGGAAGAGTTTTGCAATAGACTTGGCTAGTTGCAATGTCTTGATTTCATGACATGAACTTGATGTGCATAAAAGTAAAATGAAATTCTTGCAAATTTCAATATTTATCTCTGTAGCATGATGTTTCTAATTGTTGCAGTTGTGAAAATTTTTGTTTTCTCTATCTTAGGTATATTCCACACCAGAAACATTGATTTTCATGAATAAATGCTTCAGATTCCCTTTGTTGTCAGAAAACAAGGTCGTCTCTTCTGCATATCACTTATTGCCAATTTTTAAATTTGTAATGTTTTGTAGTGTATCTTGAATTTATCTTTTCAGTATCATCAATTCTTGATCTTCTGCAACCTTCTAAAATGTTTGAAAATTCTGATTATTTCTGGCACATTGACTCTTTGTACTCATTCCATCTTGCTATGATACTCCTTGCATCTTTTTTTTGCTATAAAATCCTCTAATATTTCAACTTGGATCTTTTCTTTTACTCTTAAATTTAAACTCTGTAAGATTGAGAAATGCTAAGCATGTTTCTTCTTTGTGGTTTTCCGTTCCCTATTATTTATACATTTTGTTATAGTACATAATTTGAGCTGCCCTTTGAAATTTTTCATTTTGTTCCTTTATTTAATTTTTCTTCCTTTCTCATTAGTTACTTTACACTCTAGAGCAAATTTTAGAGACTCTTCTGACATTCGTTTTGTTTGGTTTGGTTTGATTTAATCACCAGTTACTTCATTTATGATACCTGTGATGATGTCTCACAACCTGTCGAATTGTTACTCATAAATGTTTAATATGTGAATTCTTTTATTGAGATGGCCTCTAAATTCAGACAGGATATACTCAAGATCATCTTTTGGTTCTCATGGACTTGTCTCAAATTTATATCTTATTATTTTGTCTTTAGTTATAAACAAAGAATTATTACATTATTCTTGATGGGCTGTGGGTGGTTAATGTTACCATAAAAATGTTAATGAGCATAAAGGTATGTTTATAGCAAAAATATAACCCTACCTGTGTTAGTCTGAGTAGACTAGAGAAAAAAATTCATAGATACGCATATGTGTATAAGAAAGATGCTTATGTACAAGAGTAATTGAATATTGATAAAACATCCCAGCTCAATCAAGTCCCTAAATCTGATGGTAGCCCCTATGTCAGATACCAATCTATAATGCTCTCTTTACATTCTTTAAAACACATGCAGTGATGCCAAATTCAATAAGATCACAGGCCAGTGGATGCAAATTCTTGTGAATCCAGTGGCAGTAGAAACGTCTCAGCGCTGACAGGATCTCCACGTGACTCCTCCAGTTCCCAGAACACAGGATCTATCAGGGTAGTCAGTGCCATATGTCTTGTAACTGCCATGAGTCCATCTCTAAGGGAGTGAGGAGAGCTGCCTCCAAGGAAGAAATACAGTAATTCCCAGAATCCTCAGTGGAAAGGATGCCCAAACAGAGGCCTCATTGGCTATTACCCAAGTAACAGAATAGACTCCAATCCTTCAGTCTTAGTCCTCTCATGTCCCAAACTGACACCAGATTATGTAACTACCACACTACCTTAATTTGTGTCTTAACTAATTCATTGCTGTATGTATAGTCAAGCTAAGTCATGGTGACTCCAGGTGTCAGAGTAGAACTGTGATACATTGTTTTCTTCTCTGGAATAAATGATTCTGGAAAGAACTTGAGGTTTGGAGTAAATGTGATTTCTTTCATTTGTTTTAATGCTCATGAGTTTTGATCATAGTTTCTTTACTTTAAAAAGAAGGTCCATATTCTTGCATTGTTCCAACTAATAACTAAAGAATTAACATGTTTTACTATTTGTAATGATAATGTTTAAACTTTTATAAAATTTTTCTGTGAGATACACATTTAATGTAAGAACACCTACATAAATTAGGTCTTATTTTGAGATGCAAAGATGGAAGATCAGTGTAGTTTACTAAGTGGGCCAACCTCCTACAAGTCAGAGCTGAAATTAAATAAGTCCCATATTTGAGTTTAAGCCCATATCACATCACATTCTCACAGAAACTCTTGGTTTGTCTACTCCTCCTCAACTGATTTTTAATCTTATATTTTGATTGCTTTTATTGCCTTTAGATTTTTAATAATTTCAGTTTTCCTACCAGAATATTTTCTTAGGATGTCAGGTATAAAGAGATTAGGAAATTTAGCCATTTTGCATCTTTTCATAACAGATTTTCTCCATGACAAAGCAATCCCCAAAACTCCTTTTTCTTCAAAGATCACTGTTTTTTATTTACTGAAATTCAATGTGATACAAGGCAAAGTCAAGAAAATTTTGTTTCATTTATTTTGCTTTGTTTTTTACTTATTTGTTTCCACAAAATTCATTTTGCTAGAAAGCTGCAGGTTACTTTAAATCAGGTCATTTAAACTAAACATAAATATAGCACAAATTGGATGTTTCCTCAGGCCTTTGAACTAACTTGAAGTTAAGATTGTACCCAGCCCAGTGGTTTTTATCAATGTATGTATGTACTTGGACTAGAGCCAAATCCTCTGGAGAAGCACACATTTGCTAGAATAGGACCAGCTGCATGAGCTTTAGAAATTATGAGCACTAGCATTTTGAAAAGGCTGAGAAAAACAAATGATATCTACAGTTTAATTACCTGACTTCTCCAAAGGCACATGGAGTTTATACCTCAACTATTCACTACTATGGGGAGTGATCAAAAGGGAATTAAGTTTGATGCTTAACTAATTTTGCAAGACTTGTCTGCATTTAGTCACAGCAAATCATTGAAGTTCTCTCAGTATCACTTGTATGATGCTTTAATGGATTTCTTGTGCATTCCTCAGACAGAGGAGATTTAAAACAAATCATTTTAGTGTCAACATCTTGAAGCTGATCACTTTGCAAGATCTGCATTCTGCAGGGTTCTTCAAGGTATTTATTCTTTAATAAAAATTAAAATATCTTTCTTCTCCCAATAGCTTTCTTTGCCTTTTTCAATGACAGTCTGCTTTCCATCCTAGTTGTTCTTTTAATTGTTGTATCATTTTACATTATAGCATCATTTTTCATTGCACAGAAGACCATCCTTTTACAGAGAGAAATCACCCAAGTTTGTGGAACATTCAGAAAACTGTGTTTCAAAATTATTTAAGCTAAAATGTTATGACCTCCAGTATTTAATTTATAAAGGATCTTGAAATGCTTGGAATTTAAATCGGAAGAAATTAGTGCTTTGTTGTTTCTTCTGAAGTATCATTAAAAGTAATTTATATAAATGGTTTAAATAGGAAATATAAAATTGGCTTCCTTGTTCAAGTATCAAAGTGGGAAGAGACATCTTGCCAAGAAATGTCTTTAAACTCAAGCATACTTATTGATTTTTTTCTAAAGAAAGTTGCTGATCTTACTTAATTCCAAAGCTGCCTGAAGTGAACGCACCATAAAGCCTTAATGCCACTGTGAACACGTTCTCTTTCCTAAGGAGTGAACAAACTGGAGGGAATTTTTAGTCCCAGAAAAGTAGATGACATTGTGTCTTGTTTCAGTGATACCAAAACAACTCCCAAATTTGCCACTGTCAACTTGGGAAGACGAGAAAGAGAATAATTTGAAGTTAGCTATATATAGAATGCCATCTATTTTATTTTTCTGGGACCCTAGATGCTAAGTGAGGTCTTCATTTAAATCAGTCCCATGATTTACCATAATATGTCTGAACTGGTCCTGATGAAAAACTCTCAGCTGGTCCAGTGTCTGAGGGTTAACAGAACTTTCTAGTATGTGAATAAGAGACTGTCACTGAAACCGTGGGGTTCAGAAAAGATCTTCAAAGACTGATGAATTATATGCCAACTCAAGGTCCTAGAAGCAGCAGACTAGCTTACTCTTAGTGGAATAAATCAAAGCATTACTCGATCTTGACAGGAAAGCAGGTGTCTTGACTGCCTTTATGGTTCATTTTCATGCAAAAGGGATATAGGATTCAGAAATCAAGGGGGACTGCAAATAAATGTCACTGACAGAATTGAACCCAAGAGGCAAAGGGGGCCCAAATCAGACTGTCTTTTCATCTGATGAAATATACCTAAAAGCAGCATCTTTTTAAGCTTTGCTACCACAATAGCCTATTTGTGAGCTGGGGGCTTTTCCTCTTCCCCTTCTTTTCTCTCTTTTGAGATGACAAATGCCTTTCTTTTCTTCTCATGATAAACTATTTCAGCAATCACAGAGGGTTCAGAATGTTAAACAACTACGGCCACATGATTTGACAAAGCTTTTTTTAAAGATTTTAAGAGCAGGGTACATACTGTGTAATCTGGTTCTAAGAAGAGAA
>PVJH01024211.1:0-33470 GCA_004026705.1 Nesogale talazaci | reverse complement strand
ATGTTTATGAATTTGTTTCTCTAGTCTACCCAGACAAATACAGAATACTAATAGGCCAAACAGCTCTGCAATGAAAGAAGTAGAGCCAGAAAGCACCTTAGAGGAAAAGATGGCAAGACTTCATTTTTAAAACATAGCACATGCTGTCAGGATCAATCAGTCATTGGAGAGCAAAACAATTTTTTGCAAAATGGAGGTGTGATGAAAATGAGGAAGGCTATCTATGATGTGGATTGACACCGTGACTGCATCATGGATGGGTAAGACATAGGAACAATGGTGAGCATGTCAAGGACTAAGCAGAGTTTCCTTCTGTCATGCTATGTGTTGGAACCACTTGACAGCACCTAACAACACCAATATTGACAACAAATATCTAGGTACTCAAAATGCCATAATTTTATGAGAAAATGTACCTGATTTTATTGTAAAAATATATTGAAGGCTGAGCCCTGGTGGTGTATGGTGTTATATATATATATATATATATATATATATATATATATATATATATATATATATAATAAATGTTGGAAAATTAAACTTGAGTTTGGAACAGTAGCTTAGGCAAATTTTCTCTACCAACCCATCAATTATCTGGAGTGACCCTTAGAAATTTTGTATTCAGCTCTTTGACTTCATCATTTCTTCCTTTTGTCTTACTGTTCTATGATTAAAAAAAAGTTGCAGAATGTATTTTCAAATTTACTTTAATATCTTCAGTTTTTCTTGTCTTTTTAAAGAATGATGCTCATCATTTCTTGCAACAATTTGTCTGTTCTGTCTTTAGTATTCAATATGTCAAAATTGTTCTTGAAGTGTTTTCCCAATTTCAATGGAATAGACCAACTCCATTTGGCTACTCTTGACTGGTT
Source organism: Nesogale talazaci (assembly GCA_004026705.1). Lineage (NCBI taxonomy): Eukaryota > Metazoa > Chordata > Mammalia > Afrosoricida > Tenrecidae > Nesogale > Nesogale talazaci. The sequence continues at coordinate 32,595 of PVJH01024211.1, read as the reverse complement.
ATCATTTTCTTAAGCTTTATTCTGAATTTAGATATGAGCATTTGGTTATTCGTTCCATAGTCAGATCTTTGCCTTCTTTTAGCTGCTGATATTGAACTTCACCAATAAATAGTGAACTTATATTGAACTTATAGTTCAATATATTGAACTTCTACATATATAGTCAAATTGAATTCTATGTATTCCATCTGGAGGAGCTCATGTATACAATTGCCTTTTGTGTTGTTGAGGTATTTAGTACAGACAAAGCATTGGTTCTATTAAACTTATTCATATAGTTTCAGCTTCAAGAAAAATGACTCAACATAATTCACATTAAAAGAAAGGTCATTCAACTGAAAGTTCAAATTCCATTACAATATCACTGATACCACTTACTAGTAAATAAAATTTTATTGTAAGTCATCTAGTAAAAGTTGGAGCAGTATAAAGACAGGCAGTTGCCAGGCCGGATTCAGAAAATGATGTGGAACATTCATGCTGTTGTGGATGTCAAATGGATCTTGGTTCAAAGCAGGGAATATCCAAATGATGCTTATTTTTGTTTTATTGGCTATGTCGAAACATTTTAATTTGTGAATCATAATCAACTATGGAAACCTTGAGAAAAATGGAAATTCTATAAAATCCAACTGTGTTCATCAAGAACTTGTATATGGATGAATGGGCAGTAGTGAATACAGAACAAGGGAACAGAGCATGGTATGCAGAAGTGTGCATCAAGGCTGTATTTTCTCATCATGCTTATTCAATCATATGCTGAGCAATACATCACACAAGTCGGCTTATATGAAGAAATATGTGACATCAGAATTGGAGGAAGTCTTACTAACAACAATATGCAGAGGACAGTGACATGCTTGCTTGCTGATGTGAAATGGACCTGAAACACTTTCTATTAAGATCGGTGAGTTCAGCCTTTGAGTATGGATTGCAATTCAATTTAAAGAAGACCAAAATCCTAATATCTGGACCTGTAGCTAACATTAGGACAGAGAAAAGTGGAAATTATCTAGGACTTTGTCTTGCTTAGACCTACAGCCAATGTCCATGGAAGCAGTAGTCAAGGGAGCCAAAGAGTAGTTGCCTGAGGTAAATGTGCTGCAGAAGACCATTCAGAGTACTGACAAGCGAGGGTGTTTCCTTGAAGACGAAGAAGGGCCTGCTCCCAGTCAAGGTATTTTCAACTGTCTCATATTCATGCAAAAGTTTGTCATTGATTTAAATAAGAATATATGCATTTGAATTGTGGTGATGGAGAAGAACATTGAAAATACCATGGACTGCTGGCAAGAAAAAAAAATCTGTCTTGGAAGAAGTGCGACCAGAGTGTTAATTAGAGGGAAGGATAAAAAGACTTGTCTTATATACTTTGAACTTTTTATGAAGAGAGGTTTGTCCCTGAAGAAACATATCATATTTGGTAATGTAGTGAGACAGCTAAGAAAAGGAAGGCCCTGGCCTAAAGTAGATGGGATGACACTATGATGCCCACATAAGAACAAATGAAGATGGCTCAGGACTAGATACTGTTTTGTTTCATTGGTCATAAGGTTACTTGATGGCACCCAACAACACCAGCAAAAACATATCTCCATAACTTTTCACCTCTATCTACCAATCTCTTCAAATGAAACCGTACTGAAAACAGGAGATATGAAAGTACTCTTTGTAATACAACATTTTGCTTATACCATTTAGACAATGAAATTTGGTTAAAATAAAGAAATATAATTTGAAAATCCATAAACATTGACCATATTCACTAATTTCATAACTTCATACCTTTAGTTTTAATCTATAAGTGTCATTGAAAATCTATGAACTCTTAGTGGCACTATGTACAAGAAATTAGACACTGTCTAGTCCTGATCTATCCCCCAAATTGTTAAGTGTCAGACCATTGTTGTAGACACTGTGTCAATCCATCTTCTTGAGAGTTTTCCTATTTGTCCCTGATCCTCTTCTTTACTGTGTATGATATACTTTCCATGGACTCTTCTGTAAACACTCCCAAAGTATGTTCCACAAAATCTTGCCATTGTTTCTTCTAAGAACATGTTGCCTGTATTTTCCCCCAGAAGACATTAATTTATTCTATCAGGAGTCATGGTCTTATAATTATATTCACCAGCATTATGATTCAAATGTATCCATTTTTTCTTGATATTTATCCATTTTCTAGTTTTCCCATGCATATGAAGTCATTGAAAACATCTTCACTTGAGTAAGGGACACCTTAGACTTCAAAGTGATATCCTAAACCTTTAATTCTTTAAAGTGCTGCAGCAGATTCTTATAGTAGATCATGTCAATCAATTTATTAACCTTTGCTTCTAGTGGTTCCAAGCAAAGGTAAATTCGTTTTCTTCTTTTTTCTCCTCTCTCATATATATATATATATATATATGTATATTCTTGATAATTTGAATTTGTTTCAATTTATCAAAATGCTATCTATTGATCCTGTTATTCAGACATGTGTTTTCTTTACAGTCATAATTCATACTGACTGTATCAATCCCCCTTTTCAACAAAGCAGGGGGTATATCTGAATAGCACAGATATTAATAAGCCTTTGTCCATTACTTTGTCCACATTGTTCTTCATATTGTTCAATATTTTGAATTATATGTTTAGCATACTAATTGAATAAGTGTGATGAAAGAATACAACCCTGACACACCTTTCCCTTTGAACCACACAGTATTCCCTTGTCTATTCAAATGTCTGTCTCTTGGTTCAGGTATAACTTTTCAAATTAAATAAAAAACAAGTAAAACTCACTTCCATCACGTCCATTCTGACTCTAAGTGACCATGTAGAACAAACGACAACTGCTCTTTTGATGGAAGTAGAAAACCAAGTATTTCTCCAAGTGGTGGGTTTGAACTATTAACCTTGTGGTTAGCAGCCCAACTCGTATACATTAAGGCCCCAGGGCTCCTCATAAAAATTCCACATGGGTCCAATTAATGATTCCAGTTTTGTGCCACATCATCCCTAGTTCATTTTAAGTTACACAGTGGAATGTATTTTCAGAGTCAATAAAACACAACTTACATATTTCTAGTATCTCTGTCCTCAGTTAAGACTAATCTTATGCCAGTGGTGATATCTCCCATTCCATGTCCTATTCTTAAGTAGACTTGAATTTGTCATTCTTTCCATGTAGTTGTTGTTTTTAGATTCCTTTTGAGTGGGTTTCAACTCATAGGAATCCTATGGTCTTTCCTATTCTCAAAATTGTTTGTATGTCTGAACTCATTGTTGTAGCCACTGTGTCAATCCATTTTATAGTGGGTCTTCATCTTTTTTCATTTTATCCAGCATGATAACCTTTTCCATGGACTTGTCACCACTGATATATGTTCAAAGTATATAAGAAGAAATCAATCATTGGATTAATAATCTATTTGTTCTTACTCAATATGGCCATTGGCAGTTCAATTCAGCTCCCAGTGTTCATTGATAGCAATCTTTATGCTTTCAGCTTAATTTCTGATGACTTACTTCGAATTTTATGAGATTTCTACTTAATGCATTCCATATTCTGGGTCTTAATGAATATTTGTATTTAGTTATTTTGAATTATTTCCTGCCATGAAATGAAAAATTCTAAATTATTACTTTACCCCTTCATTAATATAAACCATATATTGATAATGTAGCTGTTGCCAATTCATATTTTTAGTGCATTACAACCAGAGTGGAATATTTTCTGATATAAATGCTTCATTATTATTTGTAAGTTTTTCATTGACTAATTTTATGGAACTGGTCAGCTTTTTCCTTGTTTGTATTTTATCACCCTGGCTCTTCAACTCAAGATATATTCCACTTGAGTAGTCCCTGTTGGTGCTAATCTGGAAGCTCAGCTGAAAGTTTATTACATATGAATTTGAAAACTTTCTGAATCACAGCAACATTCAAGCCATACTAAGTAGATCAATCTCACAGCTGAGTGAAGAATTAGATATAGATAAATTAGATGGAAAAATTAGATAGATAAATAGATGAAAAATATATGATATATAGATATTTTTAAAACTGATGATATAATTTAGGATACTAGAAGACACAAAAGAATGATTCAGAATATGTAGCTAATTATGAAGACAATTATAAAACCTATAAAGAGCTAATTATAAAAATGTCCAAATATTTTTTGTAAAATAATAGCATGTGTTAGAGAACATATTTATGGTTTCTAGAATGCTTTGCATTCTCATTCCTTCTTCTTAATAATGTTGGACTGATTAAAATATATCTTGATTTTCAAATTATTTATACCCAATGAACAACATATCCAAGTACATATGCTTTTACCCAACCATAATTTCTAAGATCTTGCTCAATTTATATTAATCTACATTTAGATTGATTGATCTTTGAGAAGATTGGGGAACAAGTAATTCTCATGAGTAACAAAAGTACTGCATATCATATAAAGTGCAGTGGCCATCTGTCATGTTTATGTATAACCAACTAGTTGACCACTATTGGCTAAAGCAGAAAATGGCCAGCCTTATTTGTATAACCCCGAGAGTAAAGCTCAGAATAGAAGTTCCAGATTCATTTTAAGATAGCATGTAGGTTTGTAACTGAAAGTTCATGAATCATAACTACTCCAAACTAAATGTTTGGAAGCAATTCAAGAATGGATGTTTGACATCCATTGTAAGTGTCTACTAAATAATCAGATCATATTCCCTCCTGAAATAACAGTTTATTTTTATTGAGAGTTTGAAAAATAAAATAGTTTAGTGTTTGGGGGGATCATTTCCAAGGTTTGCTATTAGGACAGTCCTTGAAGCTTAATTTCTAAAATGTCCAACATTTTTCTGAGCTACTTAATGTCTTTAGAGTAAATCCATGTATGTTTGTTCTTCTTGAATAAGTTTCTGTTTCTCTCTACTAATAAATATCTCTGAAATAAATGAACACCGTGGCAATATCCATTAAATAATGAGGTTTATCATGAGCTGTAATTGACAGAAAATGACTCCATTTGTAAAAAAATTTCTCATATGCTATAAGAAATTCAGAATGAAAAGGAAGTGACATTTATTCAATGACCCAAAGCTAACATGGCAAAAGTTTTTGTTTTCTCCATAGTTTGTTTCTGTAGGAATCCTTTATTATCTTTACACATTCAGCAGTACAGATAGTTTTATATTTCGGTCATGTTACTTCCACAGCACATCTGCTTGATTCCCTAGTATGCTCTCACTCACACCTAATCGTATGCAATTGGGTCAAAGAGACACAAAGATTCTGAGGGAATTTGTGACCTATAACTTTATATGTATAGAGTTTTAAAGAAGTGCGTCATTAGTGAATTAAATTAAGGATGTTTTTCCCAAAACATATCATTCCTATAGTACAAGCAATCTCATTTTTCATGAAGACCAATTACTTAGTATTTCTAATTTGAAATTGTAGCTACAATATCACAGGTGTGACATGCAGAACTTGTACAAGGCAGACACAATCCTTCAAAGAAAGCAAGCAAATAGTGTGTGATCTAAAACAGGGGAAATAAGTGTGTCACGATTATATCCCTTCACAATACTCATTCAATCTGTATTACAAGTATGATGAAAAATATGGTGTCAGAATTGGAAAAAAGATTATCAATCTGCATTATGCAGATGAAAGCCTTCTTTGCTGAAAGCAAAGAGGATTTGAAACATTTATTGTGAAGATCAAAAACTGAAATGTTTGTTATGGATTTAAACCTCGGTAACTCCTAAATACCACAGCTGTAAAGCAGCATAATTATAAATGGAGAAAATATGTATTTATCAGGAATTTCATTTTACTTGCATCTAATAATCACTGTTTGAGGAATCAGAATTCAAGAAATAAAGGAATAAAAAAAGAAACAAAGGGATATATGAGATATTTCATTGGACAAATCTGATGGACCACGTCTTCTTAAGGTTTCAATGAGCAAAGATATCACTTGGAAGACTAAGTGAGATTCACCTAAATAATATTTTAAATTGCCTCATATGCACATGATACCTTGACAATGAAGTTCTCAAGGAATTAAACTTGTTTGGGACTGTGAACAATGTTCACAGTAGCAGCAATCAATAAATCAATGACACATTACATTCAGTAAATGTATTTTACAAGACCCATTTAAAGTGTTGAAAGGGATAACTATTATATTAAGGACTATAGAGTGCCAAACCTAAGGCATGGTATTTTCAACTGCCTGGTATTTGTGAAAATTGGATATTAAATAAGGAAGACTGCAAATCAATAGGCATGTTTACATTACGGTGTTTGAGAACATGTTTTAAATGTTATGGATTGCCATAATCACAAATAGATTTGTTTTTAAGAAGTACATCCAAAATGCTCCTTAAAAGCAAATATGTTTAAACTTTGTATCAATTATTTCAGGTTATCAGGAGAGAAAATTCCCTGGAGAGCATCATGCTTGGAAAAATAGAGGGCAGTGAAGAGGACTCTGGGCAAGATGGAATGTCATAGACTGCAATAATGTGCTCAAACAGGAGGACCATTGTAGATATGGAAGAGAATGGACCAGTGTTTCATTTTGCTGTGCATGTGGTTGTTATGAGTTGGTATTAACTTGATGCACATGACAACAACAATTTAGAGTAACCTTGATTAATAAACCAATGGTTTATACAGATACTGGTGAAAATATATTTGAATTACATTTTGATCTACTGTAGTGACTTGAATGTTCCTGTGATGCTAAAATTTATGCAGCTAGTATTTCAAAATACCAAAACAGATCAGTATGTCATTTTAGTAGTACGTGGTACTTTCAATATGTTTTTCCAGGACCACAATTAAAATTATAGGTTCTTCTGTAGTCTTTATTATTCAATGTTAAAGTTTCAGCTGTGTATGAGACAATGGAATATATGTGTGCAAGAACCTGGTTCATGTATACCTTAATCCTTAAAGTAATATCCTTGTTTATCATTATTCCAAAGAGAGGCCTTGTGTAGGAACTCATATTTTGAAAAATTACCTTTTGCTTCCACGAGCATAGAATGTTGATCCAAATAAGACAATTTTGACAGCTTCAACCTTTACTCCATTTATCATGATATTATCGAATGACACAGGTTTGAGTCTTCCTCATACTGAGTTGCAATCCATACTGAAGGCTACACTGCCTGCTCTTCATCAGCAAGTGACTCAAGTCCTCCTCGCTTTCAAAAAGCAAGGTACATCATCGGCATATTGAAGGCTGTTCATAACTTTTCTCTAATCCTAGCGCTCTATCATTTTTATATAACCCAGCCTCTCTGATGATTTGCTTCCCATACAGAAAGAATATATATGATGAGGGGATACAACTCTGGCACACATAGCTGCTGGTTTTAAACTATGCTGTCTTCCCTTGTTTCCTTGACACTATTGTCTCTCGGTCAATGTACAAGATCTTAAGCAGCACCATGAAGTGATCTGATGGAATTCTCATTCTTCTCAATGTGATCCAGCACACACACACACACACACACACACACACACACACACATATATATATATATATATATATATATATATTCAAATGCTTTGGAATACTCAATAAAACAGAAGTAAGCATTATTCTCTGTATTATGCCAGGATGCATCTTACATTAGCAATGATACCTTTGTATCATTGCATTAGCAATGGAACCTTTGATCCACATCCTCTTCTGAATCCGGCATGAACCTCTGGTAACTCTGTCCGTATACTGCTGCGCTCCTTGTTCGATGATCTTCAGCAAAACTTTGTTGCCACATGATATTAATGACACTCTATCACACGCGCATGCCATTTGATCATCTTTGTTTGGAGTGGATGCAATTATGGATCTCTTCCAACCAGTTGGATAAGCAGTTGTCTTCCAAGTTTCCTGACATAAAACAGTTAGTGCTTCCAGTGCTTCATCTGCTGTTGAAACATTTCAATTAGTATTCCAACAGTTCCTGGAGCCTTTTTTTGGCTAATATTTTCAGTGACATTTGGATTTCTTCCTTCATCCCCACAGTTACTTGTCACATGCTACCTCTCAAAATGGTGGAATGTCATCCAGTTGTTTTTTAATACAATGTGTATTCTTTTAATCTTCCCTTGATGTTTTCTGCATCATTTAATATTTTGCCAGTAGCATGTTTCATGATTCCAACATTAGTCTTGATTTTTTCTAGAGTTCTTTCAGCTTTATATATGCTTAGTATATTCTTCTCTTTGGGTTTTCAAATTTTAGATCTTTTCACATTTCACTACAATATTTGGCTTGGGATCCTCAGCCTGTCTTTACAGTTTTCCATTCACATTTTGACTTGACCATTTCTTCCACTTGCCTTAGCTGCTAGATGAGGAAGAATATGTTTTAAGTCTCTTCTGGCATGCATTTTGATCTTTGTATTTTGTTTGTGTGTGTGTGTGTGTGTGTGTTTTAATTTCCCATTTTTAAATCCCCTAATATGATCTTCTTTATACTAGTCACAGATCACTAGGGTTTCTGTTGTTAGTGCCCAATGTGCCAAATCTATTCTTGAGAGATTCTTGAAATTTTGGCTGCAAAGTCTCAAGATTTTATTTTGGCTGCTTTGAATTTGTTTTAATTTTCTCCAGATTTATACTGAACTTCCATAAGAGTAGTTTTATCTTGTGTTCCAGTCAACTCCAGGCCTATTTTAGTTGCGGGATTGAACTTCCCAAACTTCTCTTCCCAGAGATATAGTCAACTTGATTTCTGTGAAAAAGTCTGTGTTTAGTTGCCTTTTTGATGAAAAAAGATATTTGCTACAAACATGTTGCTCTTGTAAATTTCTATCATGTGACCTCTAGCTTCATTTCCATCGCCAAGTCTATATTTTCCAGATACCAATCCTGCCTCTTTGTTTACAACTTTTACTTTCCAATCACCAATATGTATCAATATATCTTAAATGCATGTTTGATCAATTTCAGCCTGATATCTTTGGTCGAATATGTCAATTGCTTCATGATTAGCTTTGGTGATTGGGGCATGCATTTGAATAATAATTGTATTGATAGGATTTCCTTGAAGGCAGACATAAAAAACCCCATCATAAAGAAAAATATATTCCATGATTATTGTTGCAATGTCCTTTTTGATGATGAATTCCATGCCATTTTTATTTTTCTGACCTAGTAATTCATATAATCTTTGGAATACAAATGTCTAATAACAGTCCATTTCATCTCTTTAGCATCTATGATACTTATCTTTATGGGTTCCATTTTATATTTCAGAACTTTTAATTGTCCTGGATCCCTACTTCACACCTTCCTACTAACAATCATTAACTGATTTTGCAAATGTTTCTCCTTCTGTTGAGTCATGTCTGTTCTGAAATAGGAGATGCAGCGTTCCCACTCCCCCAAAAGCTCACCCAACTCACATCACCATGGTCAACTCCACACCAGGAATTCAGTTCCTCCTCATTCACATTTCCAGTGTCTGCAGTCTCAAGAAACCTGTCTTCCGGCACTATCTCTGATAATGTTCTCCATCATTTCCTTAGGCCTCAGTATCTGATCATATTTTTAAGCTATGTAGAAGGTTTTCAGTGGTTCCTTTTCTTAAGTGGGATGGTGAGTCCTCTGCTTTCAAATCTTTTTATGAAAGTTCTCCTAGAACTTGTTGATTTTACATGACCCTCCTGGTATTTGAAATACTAGTGACATAGCTTCCATTACCACAGCAAGACAGAAACAACCACAGAGGATAAACTGACAGAGAAGTGGTGAATTTGATTCATTAGGAAAATTAAATTGGATGGTCTTGGTTATTTCTAGTCAAATGACCATATACCTCACTATGCAAATTCAATAAAAATTGTATAATCACCGTCTAAAGATTTCAAGGTCTATAGTGAAATATAATCTATAAATCATTTGGTAGTATCTATATGTATTCCAAGAAGGAATTCCAGTTGATAAAAATGTTTTTAAAATCTATATATTAATGACCAAATCTATTGATGAAGAAATTGAAGAATTCTGTCAAATACTTTAGTATGAAACTGATTAAATGTGCAATCAAAATGTATTGATAATGGCAGACAAATATAAAGAAGAAGTTATAGACTAAGAAAAAGGAACAATTTTTGGAAAATATGATCTTTTCCGCATAAACAAGCCTGGAGAAAACATGATAGAATTTTGCAAGGACAAACACTTCTTTTTAAATACCTCTTTTTCAGGAACATGAATGCTGACTATACACATATATCTTACTAAATAGAATACAGAGGATTCAAATTGATGATGGAGAAAAGTAAATGTTTTCAGTCTAAAAAAAGGAAGCAAAAAAAAAACCAAAAACAATTTAAAAAAAGAAAGGAAGCAACCTGTAGTTGAATATGCCATTAATTGCTCATATTTAAATTCAAGTTGAAGCTGGAAAACTGAAACAAGTCCACAAGATCCCAGAAAATCTTGAGCTTATCTCAGTGCATTTAGCCACCATCTTAAGAACAGATCTGGCTCATTCAGCACTAATATAGACTTGATTATCAATATTATCAATATTAGACTAATATTGTCTATATTAGACTGTGAGATATCAAAATCATTATTCATATTGAAAACAAAATATCATTTAAAAAGCAAGGACTGCAGTGAGTGTCAGAAATGACTCCAAAGTTTTGCTCAATAACATAGAATAGGTAAAGATAATTCAAGAAATGATCAAGTAAAACATTTGGGACCAAAAAAAATTTAATGGGCAGCTCCAGAAGACAAAGCAAAATATATATTAAAATGTGCAAATAAATAGAATTAGAGATAAAAAAGAAGAAAAATATATTGGCTATATTTAAGTATTTTAAAAAGGAAGAAAAAATTAAGTGTAGAGTTATGAGGTTTAAGAATTCTGTGGGTCACTGTAGCAAAGATATCAATTGATATTCAAACCTTTCAAGAAATAATAATGAGGGCTGAGCCCCGGTGGCATTGTGGTTGAGTGAGGAACTGTTACTCACTGGCTTGGCGGTTCAAATCCAGCAGCAGCTCTCCAGGATCAGGGCTGGGCCTTTCACTCCTACCAGAGGGCAGTAATGTCCCCACCTCCCAAAAAAAGAAATAGTAATGAACAAATGGTACAGATCAAGAACTGTTGTGAGGATTCCATGCTGCACTGATAGCATTAAGGAATGACAAATCTTGAGTACTTGATGGAATACTAACTAACTGAAATGCTTAAAGAAGCTCATAAATTTTAGGGCAACTCCCTGAGACTTGAAGATATTTCTTCCAGTTCCAGAGAGGTGCAGAAATTAATCAAACAATTTCATTATTGTCATATGTAAGCAAATTTTTGCTGAAGATAATACAACAATGATTGTATTGGTATATTACTAGGGAACTTCCAAACATTTGCAGCAGAATCAAGAAAGAATATATTTAAAGTACATCTTTTCTGATGTTGGCCTAAAGTGGATAACAACAGCAAGATGTTGACTTTTATTCTATTGACTATACAAAGTCATTCTACTGTGTGAGTCATGTGCATTGTCGATCCTAGCATAATAAATGATGTGATTTTAGGATTCAGAATGATCAATACCAGTCCAGTTCAGCTTCTTAATTCCCATGTGGAGCATCTTTATGACATATATTTCATTTTTCTGACTCATTTTCCTAGGTTCACACTTCATATACTCCATGTTTTAATCAAGAATAGATGCTCGCAGTTGTTTCTTCACTCTTTGAGACATGTTACATAGCAAATGAAAGTCCCTATTTTCTTACTTTGTTCACTTCATTCTAATCAATTCTATTTTGAGGAGATAGCTTTCTTTAGTCATGTCTTGGGTGTCTTCTGACTTGCGTGCTTACTTTCTGATACTATATTTGTCAATGGTTTGCTGTTATTCAAGAGATTTTTTAATCTCTGAAAATTTTCTGCTTCTTCTCATATTTTTTTCCTTGGTTAATACCTCAGAAGTGGACAGCCTACTGACTAATTCCTTCCTACTTCAGAGTCTCTTCGTAGGCTGAAAGGTCTGCTCAAGCCTATACCTTTTGGGAGACCCTGCTGTATGTGAAATACCAATGACATGATTTGCAGCATCACAGAAAAAAGCAAGTCACCACAGTATGACAAATTGACGTGCATATAGTGGTTGGAACAGTTAACACTTTGAACAGTTAACATACTGCAAATTAACTGTCAACAAATTAAAAAGACAAATGAGCTTATTTGATGCTTATTTATACATCATGTTGCTGGATTACAGTAAACTTAACTGTGAAATACAGAGCTGCTTGCAACCATGCAAGTATGTATTTGACATTAGACTGCTAACCATAAAGCCAGTGGTTCAAAATCACCAGTTTCTAAATGAGATGGCACTGTTTACTTGAGCAAAGCTATTCAGTCTTGGATACCCTGAAGTATCCATGAGGCAAATCATGTGGACTGCAATTTGTTTGTTTTAATATGTTCGTTACAAGAACTTGGAGGGAAATAGCAGTTGCTTTAGGATTGAGCCACTTTTGAGTTTCTCTGTATCCAGTTGGCAACAGTCCTCAACACCTATCTTCCCCAGACTGGAGCCACTACTCATAGAGGCACGGTGAGATGAGCAACCTAAATTATTACTGCAGAGTTGGATATCTTTCCTGAAACTACTACTTCTAACCGGTGTTGGTGATATATTGCACTCGAGTGAGAATATAACTAAATTATTTTCTACAGTTTTTGTACTAGTGTCTCATTGACATTGGTAAGGAAGGCAATAGTAATATAAACTGGTTAACTCAATAAAGTGACTAGAAAGTCATACACAATGAGATTGGCTGTAACATATGAAATATTAAGTCATTTAAAAGCAATAAGAGGAGGGTATTATGCTTATAGCAAAGTAGAAGTATTTATTAAAAATAGTCTTTACCAAAATAATTACATCTATATTCTAATCTAAGGTGGGAAACTAATAAAATGCAAGGATAGTATATAGCTTACAAAATTCTATTGATTTAGCTAGTCATTGTGCAGGAAAATTTCACATTGTTAAGGCCTTGCTACATAAAAAAAACATTTGCATGACATATTTTACTACCTTTCCATTGTCAGACAGGTAGATTTGAAATATGGTGACATAGCCATTCCTCTTTTGTTTTGCACGTTTGCTTGCTTGCTTGTTTGTTTTTGCCCTCTCATTATACAGGAGCCCCAGTTGGGGGGCGGGGGTGGCCCTGCTAACTGCAAGGTCAAGAGGTTGGAACACACCAGCTCCCTTGCACGAGAAACATGGAATCCTTTATTTCCGCCAAACTGCACCATTCACGGGGGCATTTTTATTTCGCTCTAAAGGGTCATTATGGGTCGAAACGGACTCAGTGACAATGAGTGTGACACAGCAGATGCAAGTAATGGCTCTGATCATTTTTTCTATCACATTAAAATTCAAACTAACTCCATTGCGCTTAAGTTAATTGAGGTTCATAGTGGACTCACATGAGAGACTGACACTTCCCCACTGGGTTTAGAAGATTGCGAGCATTTTGGAAGCAGTTTTCCATGTCTTCCTCTCACGGAGCAGCTGTAAGGTTGAAAAGGTTGATCTTTGGGTGATCAGCCAAACATTTCACCACTTCATCTATCATCAGACCTTCTTTTCAAAGTAATTCAGTGGAAAAAACATGACCTAGCCTCCATCTTTTTGTTCTATAGTGATAAATCCGTGTCCATCTGAGATCTCATATTCAGCCTTATTGCCATTTTATTTCAAGTTTGGATGTAATTCAAGCAAAATGCTGGGAAATTTTAATATCTCATACTAAATGATTCATAAACACTTATTCATCTCCCTCTTTGCTCATTTCAGAATCGTCATAAGTGTGGTATTAAATGTAATATAACTATGGGTACAATATACACCAATCTTATTAGCAGGAGCAGATTCCAAAGAGCAGATTGCTTTGAGGAAGAAAGCATCTGGAAAGAATGACAGCAGTAGGGGCAGATCGCAGAATGGAGGGTCACTATACGCTTGGACAGTTGCTAAGTTGTATGAGTGTATACTTGACAATGCTTATCATTTGATAACTTCCAAATCGCATCATTAAACAATGACCTGCTAACCAAGTGACATTGAGGTGGAAACACGCGATTAGCCATATTCTGAACATGGAATGCACAACGTACTGGTCAAGCAAAGCAGTCCCCTTGAAGATTGACATTCTTAGCTTCTGAGCTGAAGTGGGCTAGCACTGATTATTTTGATTTTGGCAAACTTTATACTATTTGCCAGGCATGAAAATTTTAGAGAAGCAAAGCCATCACCATTGCTAAATAATAATATTAAGGGCTGAGCCCCGGTGGCATAGTGGTTGAGTGCGGGGTTGTGGCCCACTGGCTTGGCGGTTCAAATCAAGCAGCAGCTCTCCAGGACAAAAGCTGGGCCACCCACTCCCACCAAGGAGCAGTAATGACCCCCAAATAATAATATCGCACATTCAGTTCTAAGGTAGAGTGCTATTAGTAATAGTATTATATCCAAATGACTGTAATATGCTCGTTAATATAAATATTATTCAAATTTACCCACAAATTCTGTTGCCAAAATTGAAAAAATTAGAACATTAAACAATATCTGCAACCTGCAAATTTCCAAACAAAATAAAAATGTATTCATAACTCATAATTGGTTATTAGATTGCTTAATTTGAAATGAAAAATTTGTATTTAGAGGGTTGGGGTTCTAAATAATTTTAGAAATTCTATCATGCTAAATAAATAAAGTATCAAAAAATATTGTGAGACTAGTAATTTATATGTCAAAACTTAGTTTCTTAATAGCATGGAAAGTGAGACTGCATATGGACATTGCCAGATGAAATGGACAGGATTCAAACTGCGTAAGTGAAAAAGCTCAATATCATGAGCCTACACATAATCAGAGACTGATGTGATACCTGTCTGACAATTCCTCACTATGAAAGCTGAAATTGAAGCGGAAGAAAATCAAAATAAGTTTTCACAAGCAAATAATGTTTATCTTGACCAGTGCAAGGGGTGACTGCATGGTATCAAAATAAGAAATATGTACATATCGGTTACATCTTTCACCATGATCTTTACTTTTTATGCTAAAAATATATTCTGAGATGCTAAGTAATATGAAAAATAACTATGGCATCCATATCTGAAGAAAACTCACTAAAACCTATGATATGCAGATGATACCATCTTTTTGCTGACGGAGAAAATGATTCTTCAGCACTAGCTGAAGAAGTCCTATCTTCAACGAGTACAGTTTTCAACATGGACTAGAACACAACAAGCTTCTACAAGATCTGAGAAAATCAATGTACCTAATTATTACATATTTGAATTCATGACCAACACCCACAGAAGCAGCAGTGAAGAAATCCAACATGGTACTACATGCTCCTAACTAACGTTACGTTTTCCTCTTGTTTGTTTTGCTTTGTTTTCAAACTGCTTTATTTGCAAAGGAAAACTAGTAATAAAAGCCAAAAAAAGAACTAACGCACTTAAACGATGATTTTGACAAAGAATTTTGAATAGACCATGGACTGCCAGAAGAAATGACAAATCTGTATTGTAAAAAATATACAACCAAAATGGGCCTCAGAAGCAAGAACGGCAAGACTTCATATTAACATTCTTTGCGCATTAGTAAAATGGTCTAACTGGTTCCTGGTGAAGGTCATCATGCTTGGTTAACTTGCAGGTCTTGGGAAAAGAAAGTTAAGGAAATTGATTGAATGTCACAATTGCTCCAAAAATGGGCTCATGCAGAGGACTGTTGGTTAGGCAGTGGTCACCATCTCATCTTGAACTTGATAATAGAAAAATTTCCTGACTAGAATATTTTAGTCAATATTACAAAGCAATCTTGTTCCTATTCAAGAACAATCAGTAGCAATATCATAAGATTTGTTTTACCTTCTTTGATGAAAACATCAAGGCAAAGAGGAAAGTGTGTTTATCAGTCATATTTCATTCATTTTTCCAATGATGATTTTTCCTTCTGCTGACAAGAAAAAATATGCTTGGGTCTAACATTAAAGAACATATTTTATTTATAGCCAGGCAGGCTTGAAATTCATTTAAATCCCTGCTGAACTTTAAGGAAACCTTTAAAACTCAATTACATTTATACTAGGTTTTACCCTAACCTTCTGAATCTAGAATTCTAATACTCTTGGAAAAGCAACCTACAAATTTATACCACAATTGGAAAGTCTTAAAAAGGATTATGCCTTCATTCTGATTCCAAAATATGGGCATATTTCGTTCTGTTGGAAGAAGAAGATAGACGGAATTCAAATGATTTTTTTTTCTGATTGACCCACATAAAATCATTCTTTTTTAGAAGAACTAATTCCTGAATTATTTTAATCTTTCCTATTGGATATAATTTAATTTTTGAAAGTACTAATGAAAGTGACATTGGAGTTACTAGTTATTTCTAAATAATACCTGACAGGTCAGTGGTTTGCTAAAGGCTACTATCTAAAAGACAACTTAGCAGCCATAAATTCATGTGAGTGCTCTAGATATATTCTACTTGAACTTGGAGAATATTAATAAGTTGTCTATTTCTATTGATGAAGACCAACAGTAATTGTTCCATAGATAATTATATAATTACTCTACAGTATAACCAATCATGCCAGAATATATCTCCTATTATTAAGTGACTATTCCTTGGTAAAGGACACCATGTTTGGTCAAGGGGCTTGAATCCCTTAAGAACAATGATTGACCCAGCACTATCACAATGGGCTCAAACATAAGAACAATTATGAAGACAGCACACAGACAGGCAGGGCTTTGTTCAATTGTTGAACAAACTTGCTATAAGCTGCAAGTGTCTCAATGTCAACTGACAATAACAAGTTCAGGCTGAAGCTAAGGAGATAAACACCTCCAAGAAAGCCAAAATCTAAGCCTGGGGGTAACCCACCTAAACTTGGAGACATTCTCAAGAACAGATTGACCTACTCAACATGATGTCATCAGGAGCATCATACAGAAGACAAAAAAAGTCATTGTAAAGACAAGAAAGAATAAAATGAGGAAGAAAGATTTCAGAAGTAAATATGAAGCTTGCTCTTCAATGTAGAGTAGCTAAGGCTTTGATGAAGTAATATAAGAAATAAAGGAAACACTTATCAGAAAAGTTTGCAGGGTAGTTCTATAATATAGAGCAAAACATTATTAGGAAATGCAAAAAGATCTGGAGTTAGAAAACTTGAAGGGCAAGATTGGCATAGATAATGGTGGGGACAAACTGAAGATGTTGAAAAAAACTGAATGAAAACCAAATCTCAGTTAATTATATAATTAAAGATTGTTTGCAATTTAAAATAATTGTTGTATTTGAATTACATTGTCAGAGAAGAATATTGAAAGCCTCATGGCCTGCCAGAAGAAAGAACAGCTCTGTACTCAAAAAATAACAACCAGAATGTTCATTAGAAGCAACAACTGTGAGGCTTAATTGTGGAAACTCTAATTTTATGTATAATTCTGCACTTGCTCATAAAGAATGAGTGTGTTATGTGTGTGCATGCTTTGTCTAAAATACTGAAAATGTATGCTTATGGTAGACCAGGTTGATTGGAGAAACAAATTAAATGACACTCTTATATGTCTAAGAAAGAACTTATTATCAAGAAGTAGAACGTCCTAGCCCAGTTTCACTCTAGGCCATAAATTCCTCTTCAGATTCAGGAAGCTACAAGTTATGATGCAATATGCAGGGGCATCTCACGTTGGAGAGTGCAAAATCTTGTGTATTCAAATGGTGGTGGTCTCATCTCTAGGGCTCTGGTTATCATTAAGGTCATTGGAAGTGGGGTGGGACATCCAGAGAGGCATTTATCTCAGTTGTACCTCCAAAGGAGATAATCACACTGCTACCTGACTGACAAGCTACATTTCAAGCTAATATATTTTTACAGGAGCTATGTTGGCACACAAAAATCTATCAAAATGTTCAAATAGAGGGGCTGAGCCCCGGTGGCATGGTGGTTGTGTGAGGGACTTCAGCCCACTGGGATGGAGGTTCAATTCCAGCAGTGACTCCATAGGAGCAAAGGCTGGGCCTCCTACTCCCACCACCAGAGGGCAATGATGACCCCCCCCTAAAAAAAAACACAAAGCAAGCAAACAAAAATGTTCACATAGACACATTCTCTTAACAATAAAATAATAGCTCGCACAGAGTAGAAACTAAAGAATGGGCATTTTGGATGAAATATTAGCTATAGACTTGTAATTCCCACATATATCCAGACACAGAATGTTTAATTTTTTAAGTTGTCTGCCCTTTCCATAGTAGTTCATATTTACTTACATGATTACTCAAGAGAATATGGAAAGCATACACTTGACCTAGCTTAGTTTATGAGGCTGGTGAATTGTTATTCCCTTACAGACTAGAATATTATAATAAAATTAATGAGAAGTCCATTCACTTATGAATATAGATGCAACTAAATGTTTGTGTATTTAAGAGGCTATGCATTCTAAATTTAACAGTAAATTAAATAATTGCATAATTATCAAGTAGCATTTATCCCACAAATGCAAAGCTCTTTTAATGATTAAAACCATAATAATGTAATTCAGAAAATTAATAGAACACACTAAGTAATAAAACATACTCAATGCAAAGCAATTATTTGATAAATTTCAATACTTATTTATGACTTAAAATGCTTAGCAAGTAGGACTATAAAATAACAGTCACAATTGGCAAAGATTACATATAACTAAACAGAAAACATTATACTTAATGCAGATAATTTAATATTAATTTTTCAGAATGATAAAATACTACAATCTGCACTGTTTACATATAATGTTTAATATTTACATGTACATAGTGCAATGAGACATATTGAGAAAGGGAGACAAGTAAACCAAAACAAATCATAAGTATTTAAAGTAGAGTGTTTACTGTCCTTATCTGTCCTAATTATCTTTGCCCTATTACTATCTGCACTGGAAATCAAGAGATCTAAGAAAGTTAATAGTAAAAACAGTAAGAAAAGGAAAAAAAACATTTGGAAAATGTCCAAAAGAAACAAAATATAATTACTGACAGCATAATCAGAAAGAGTAATCAAATTATAAAAAATTATCTTTAACATAATAAGAACTATTAAAGTGATTGACTAATTTCATTCAGCATAATATCTTCCATCTATCCTTGTCATGAGGTGCTTGAGTTTCAGCATTGAATGCAGGCACCAAACCTAGCTTACTCACTTATCTGCTACCTTGAAAACTATTTAGCAAAGGATTTTGCAAAGCTGTTCCTTTCAGTATTGACTGCCGTGTCACATAACTTAGAAACAATCTAAATGTCTTTTAGGAATACAATACAGATAGTTGGATGAATAGTATTGTTTACTAAATGTGCACATAGCAACATGCTAGATATCCTCATAGCACCACTGATCAAATGCTGAAAAATGATGGAAATTCCAAGTACAGTAATACCTTCAGTAAAAATAAGGTAAGACCTTCAGAAATAAGACGAAAACAATGAAACAAACACCCATGGGATATATGAACATTTAGCACAAGCCTGTGAAATACTACACTCTTTCAAAATTAAGAGTTGAACTAGATATTCAGCAAGAAAAGGACTGGGCGTTCTACTCCGATAAGCAGTTGCAGTCTTGGAAGAACACCGGGATGACTGTGAGTCAGCATTGTCTATGGCGGTTAGAACAACCTCAAGTCCGACAGTTCCACACACGCAGAGACACAAAGAACTGTCGATTGACTTGTAAGCCATTCAAACCAAGAAAACTCTCTTCATCTTCATTGTGGGGCTCATATTTTTGAATACTTTAGGTACCTACATGGTTAGATGTAACACCATAGATACCCGAGTATAAGTCGACTGGAATATCAGCTGAGACACCTAATTTTATCACAAAAATTGCATTAAAATTGTGCTGAAAAACTTGGCTTATACATCAGTATAACAGTAATTATGAAATGCATAGTAATGAAATCATACAAGGAATATAGACAAATTATTCAACAAGAGAATTTAAGGTAATCTTACTTGACTTTAAATATTTACTTGTACAATTTTATTATAGAATTTAACATTATTATATTAATATGAACTGTATGCTTAAAAACATACTTGACATAGTAATTTAAGATAGCAATGTCCTCATAACTATCACTCAGTTCTTTGTTAAGGTTATAGAAATAACCAGACCTGAAACCATTATTCCATTAAATAAAAGAGGAGTTGTATTAGGCAACGCTATTTCAAGATTGCATTATTTCTCTACAATCTGTCTTTCTTTAGCAGAAAAAAAAACTGTTGTTATTAGGGCTGAAAATAGCCAGCTCATCTGGTCAGCTTGTTTATCTTGTGTGACACATTATTAATGGATCGTATAACGTGCCTATCATGGATTAGATATTTTTATTTCTTATTTAAAGCCTCTCCTTCTATCTTTCCATAGTACCTCTCCACAGAAAGTCCCCTAAGAAGATCCTTTATCTGTATTGCATTTCCCAAGCCATTTTAGCTGTGTTAAACATTCTTTTGCTTCCTTGCATTTCTATCATACATTGTTTACAATATAAACAGTCGAATCACAATTAGCCCACTCTTATTCCTAGAATCTCCTCCACTTAGCGCCACAGCGATGTGCTTCAGAGCAGAGCTCCAGTTGGACCTTTCAGAAGTACATTGTCAACAGACGGCCCATCTGCATCGATTGAAACTATCCACTTTTCCGTTAGGAGCTGAGTATTCACCAGCTTGTACCACTCAAGAAAGATTGTTCATAAAAGTTGCCCCTCCAATAAGGGAGAAGGACCTTTCGATTGTGGAAACATCCCCAATCCATATTTTGTAACTTTCCTGTTGTCTATGCTCTTAGCTTATCCTGTGCCTACCCTTTATTGTTAAGGTTTTATAAATGCACGTTCAATACTATGTATAAAAGCACAGAAAGATCATCAGAAATACAAATGTTCTGCATCAATAGTACCTACTTTAAAATGTTTCTGAGGACACATTATGAGTGTAATTTTAATATTCCCTTTAACAATATTAAGTACTTTCTATAATTTGTGGATTGGAAGCAGCAAATTACTGCATTCACTACAGGTGCCAATAAAATTTGCAATTGCGAATTGTTTCATGATGTTTTGTTAGGAACTGTTCATCCAAAAACTTAAATGTGTCTAGCTCATGACTAAATTACCCATACCATGCATGTCTAACTGGAAAATCATAGTTTCGTTATATATTACATTGCGATGTATATATGAAACACAACAGGGAAAGCTATTATTTAATAAATTTTATTTTCTTATTTTTACTTTTCTTAAAATTTATTTTTTATTTTGTTAGAAAACTCAGATATATTCTGGTAGAAAAATCAGATATAAAATTATATGAGTCACTGGCATTGGTCACAGTTAAAATGAAACTAATGAGAAATCAAATTTGCATTCTAGTCATTGGTTAGGTATATAATCATGTACTGTATGCAGTTAAATTAGTCTGTTGTCTGGCTATAATGAATATCTACATCCATTCCTACAGCTAATGAGGAATAAATGACTTATTATCCATGAATGGCTGTATCTAAATAGTTCTGCAACAAAAACAGAATATTAAATATGTAACAAAAATAGATCTTACATTATAATGAATGAACTTAGACTATTAATTAATTTTCAAAGCCACCTAAAGTTCACTGTTTAGGAGCAAATCAGCAATGGACCAAGTTTTTTCACAATAAAAATTTTAGGCATGAATTTTAAAATAAAATTTGAAAGATATAGATAAATGCATGTGCATACTTATATATATGCATGTATACATGTGTTCATACATTTAAAGAAAATAATTCTTTGGAAAAAATCATTTTGACATTTACAATAGAAATGTTTTATTAAGGTTACTTACAAATGTATACCTAACTAATTTGTTTCATTTTAAGCTTGTGGGACACCTACATTGTCTACATATTGGATTACTAACCGCCAGAGCTTCAGTCCCGAACTACCAGTCATTCCGATGAAGAATGAAGTGGATTTCTGCTCCTGTAATGATAGAAACATATCTAAATCATCACTGTTCCTTCTACTCTGATACACAGTGACCCTGTAGGACAAAGCAGAATTGCCCTCTGGAGTTTTCAAAGAATTGAAGTTTTAGAAAACTACTCTGATATGTTTTTCTCTTATGGAAAAGTAGAAGTTAAGAAATACTGACTATTCAATGAGTGGTTGTATACTTTATTTCCAGAATTCCTAGAGTTCACACACATACATAAGTAAATACCTATCACACTTATGTGTCTATGCACACATGATTAAATTGCTGATAGAAAATTTCTTTACCTTTTTTCTCCCAAATTTTTGATGCTCCACTTATATGAAGCCATTATTGATGAATCAATGCCAACTCATATTGATCCTATAAATCAGAGCATAATTTCTACACAGACTTCCAAGGTTATAAGTTATAGGAGCACACTGCCACATCTTTCTCCCATAGAGCAGGTAATGGATTAGAACCTTGGGCCTTCCAGTTAGATGAGTGCTGAACCATTGTACCACCATGCCTACTTTTATTCACACACATAAATAGATACACACATGCAAATCTTCCAATTGCAAATACCAAACTTAATAATAACCAAGAGTGTCTAGCCTCAGTAAAGCTTATAAAATTTATAAATTCAAGTATTTTATTGTGGTTCATAATAACAAACATGTGCTACTTTGTGACATGTAGAAAAAAAACCCAGTACTTATAGTTTCTACATCATGTACTTCTCCTTAACCCTACATTGTTGTTCAGGAAATATTTATTTTCAAAAGTAGTTTATTATTAATGCATATAATCATATCAAACCATAGTTCAAACATATCTGGCAGAATTTTGCATTTTCTATCACAATCAGTTTCTAAAAATTCCTTGTGCACTTAGACTTGTTAACATCACCGTCCTTTCACCCTACCACATCTTGTGCTGCCATTTATCAATTACATTGGCCATAAGAAAAGTTCTTCTATACATAACTGTTTAATATTTCTACAATATTCAATTATGTTCCCAAGTATTTCCTATATGCCTTACTGAAATAATTTCCCATTATTATACTAGAAGGCAGAACCAAGAGCTCAAACTAAGCTATATGGGAACTTTATTTAAATTAGAAATGATGGGCTAGCTGCAGCATTTTGTGATGAATAAGCATTCTGTTTCACCCAAGTCAAACTCTTATACATGTAAATGGTATTTGATTTGAGTCAAATGCAAATAGTATTTGAAAATATGAGTAAACAAATTGTATTGTTAGCAATTTATTTTACTTTTATTTTCCTGGAGAGGATATAATTCTACTAATAGAAAGATGACCTACCTGTAACACTGTTGCATATTCTAAATTGTTTATGATTTATTATATATGCAAATGATTTATGTATTATAAATATAAATAAATATACTCTTCAGTAAGTGAATATTTTCAGTATTAATTATATTGGATGGCAAGTTTTCCAGGCAGTTGTAAATTTGGTTTACTTTAAAGTAATATCTTGGTTTCCATTAGTTTTATTTATGTATCTATAATGTAACAACATATTACATCTCTTTTGATATATTAGAATTTATTGTGCCCCAACTGTTTCAAATAGTATGATATGAAAACTTTAAGAACAATCTCTTGTATAGTTCCAGATAATGATTTCTTAAAAAATTAAATGTAAAGGGTTGAGCCCCGGTGGCGTAGTGGTTGTGCACGGGACTGAGGCCCACTAGGATGGAGGTTCGAGTCCAGCTCCATGGAGCAAAGGCTGGGCCTCCTACTCCCACCACCTGAGGACAGCGATGCCAAAAAAAAAAATTAAATGTAAATAGATGGACGCAGTAAAGGTAGAGGAAAATCAAATTAACTTCATGATCATAAATTATATTAAATTAATAAGCAAATAAGGAACAAATATGATTTTATAGTTAGGTTTTAAAGCATTATTACTATATATTATGAAATAAATTCAAGGATAGTATGAAATTATCATACAGATTGTTCCAGTTGAATAAAAGAGCTCAGAAACATGGCAATATTTATGTTGGGTTCATATTTTGAAAGAAAAAATGTCAAACAATACAGAAGTGTGGTCCTCTTTTATAAATTTTGTTGACTTATAAATTGCATCTATCTTTGGGAGTTTATCAAAAATTATGGAAAGACATTTGGATAGATATATATTTAACAAGATAAATAGTTTAAATTTCTAAAAAAAATACATGGCTGACATAATGCTTTCAGACATAAGTAGGCTAAATGAAAAGTATATGAGCTGTTTCTAGGCTAGGCAAGTGTAGATAGATAGAAATGAGAGCACAAGGTCATGGTGCATATGCTAAATTTTCTCGAGCTTCTCTCTGAGAGTAGCTGCTAATGATAGAGATAAATATGAACCAATGACCCTGATAGGAGGATCTCTGTAACCCGTCCCAAACTTTCTTGAGTCAGCCACTTTTTAAATTAGGTTGAATTTGCATTTAAAATTTAAATTATTCATAGTAAAATCTGAAAAGTGCAATAAGTTCTGCAACTGAAGTCTGACCATAATATAAAAATACTAAAATAGAAGATGTGATCTAGAAAAAAATTAAGAATTACAAGACAGGGAGAAATATCTGAAATCATGTTTTTAATTATAATATGGTGGGACATCATGCATAACAAATGGGTTAGTATGTAAGAGTGGAGTATCATTTGCTATTATGCTTGTTTAATTCTATAACTCACTGTTTATATAGTTGTAATTCCATAAATTATTGGGAATAATCCATATACTAACTGTGATTTTGAAACTTTCAAATGCTTGACTACATAAATTCATTTATTATCTTGTAAATATATAAGCTATTTGTCATGCACATGCTGAACAAAGAAATCAATAAGCAAAAATGTACTGGCATCAAAATAGATTTCAACTAATAGCCACCCGACAGAACAGAGTAGTATTATTCCATAGAGTTTCAAAGACTGAAAACTTTAGGGAACAGACAGTCTCATCTTTCTTCTGTACAGTAGCTGATGGATTTAAGTCCCCAACCTGTGGTTTGCAACAAGTGTATTACCCAGGAATGGATGAAATACCCACTGAAAAATTTCAGGCCCACACGTGGATTAATTCTGCAGTGAGTGCCCTCTCACCATAGACCAGGAATGTTTGTAGACTTGATATCACACAGAGTGAAGTGGAAAGAGGATTATGGCAGAATCCAACAGTTTAAGAAAAATAGCACTTTTCAAATGACTTCACTCTTCTACTCATTTTAAATTTTCCATGACGTTTAGTATTTTCTGCTTCTTTTCATTTGAGGCTTTTTTCTGCTTCGCTTTGGAATTATTGTTGGAATTTGTTTGCTTGTTTTTGTGTATATAAATTCCAGGATAGAAAAATCTATAGACAGTGAATACATTAAGAGTTTCTTGGGGAATAAATATGACAGTGGAGAATGCAAGGAAATGGGTAGCTAATACATGGAGTACAAGAAAGAAGAAATGTTACAAGTTAGATGGTGGTGATTGTACAACTCTTAATATGACTGAACTATTCATTAAGTGCTATGCTAATTTTATAACAATAAAGCTGTTAAAATAATTTTAACAAGCTGATAAAGCACTCATTCATCTATACTAGACAGTTCAGATAGTCACTTGACTAACTGACTATAAGGCATCCATAATTGTTCCCATTACAAAAAAAGGAAGAATCAAAACCATATAAAATTATAGGACAATATCATAAATGTCACAAGCATGTAAATTTTTGCTCAATATTATCTTTCAACAACTGCAACAGTCCACAGAGAGGGTGGTGTCAAAGGTTCAGGAAAGATTCAGAAGCGGATTTGGAACAGACTTTACCATTGCTGATGTCTGATATATCTTGGCTGAAAGGAGAGAGCACCGAAATACCACTCAATTATGTTTTATTGATTATACAAAGGCATTAAACTTCGTTGATCATAAGAAACTATGTATAGTTCAGATTAGCATAGGAATTCCAAATCACTTAATTGTTCTCATCTGGAATTATTTCATGGACCAAGAAGCAGATGTGTAGACAGAAAAAGGGAATACTACAAGCTTCAGCGTGTGGTATGCTGGAGAGGGCTAGCATTGCAGCACTGTGGCAGGCGGGAAGAAGTTCCCTCAGTCACGTGTAGGGCCTCTGAGGATTGGCGGAGGCTTCCCCATGTATGTGGACCACATAGGTGGAGGGCAGGTGGGAGTTCCCTCAGCTGTTTCAAGAGGAGTGGCAGAAGGCAAGTGTGATTTCCCCAGCTGTGTGTAGGAAGGCTTTTGACAGCTGACGGAAGCTCCCTGAGCTGGGTTTGTGGAGTTGCTCTAGGGTGACCAGATTTTAAGCAGGACACCATTGACCAAGGAGAGTGGGCATGCTTGATGAAAAAGTTGATCTATATGGAGTGACAAAAATGTTCATAGAATGTAAAAATAGTATTGTAATACATTTATTTAATTTTAAAACGTGGAGGACGTGGGACAAATTTGTAAAAATAGTATCATAGTATATTTATTTAATTTTAAAACGTGGAAAATGTGGGACAAATTGTTAAAAAGCGGGATGTCTGGTCACCTATCTAGGTGAATAGGAGGGGCCTGAAAGCCAGCAGTGGTGTGTGAAAGGAAAGAGAGGAAATAAGCAAACAAAAACTGTGCCTGCTAACACTGGTAGGAGAGAGGGAAGAGAGCAAAAAAAAAAAAATTGTAAAGAGATAGCTGAGCTCTAATCATCTGACTGTGGGGAAGGAGAGGTTAAACCCTGCCCCAAGGCAGTGGTAAACTGTGATTGTGTTGAAGTAAAGTCCTTGGGCTGGCCAAAGAAGTCTGGCATGGGCCAAGACTGTGGCGGGGCTAAAGTTAAGGGCCAGCCAGCCTCCAGAGTGGTAGCCAAAAGCCCACGGCTGTTCTCCACCTAGTGGATCTTGTCTACTTATCGTTGTGAGGTGCCTCCCTTGAATGGGAAGAGTGGAGTTTTCCTTTCAGTGGCTCTCTTACAGCCAATTTCTACGGATTTCCTCTGAGGTGTGTTACTTAGTCATCAAGCGATGTTTTTGAGAGATTTCAGATTATGGTTATATTTCTGAATATGTTACAAGTAGGGGATGGGAGAAATTAAAGGTTGAGATGTTCTACTGTTATCAGTTGAGAGAGAAGTTCTTGCTAAAGCACGGATGTAATTTTATTCTCTTATTCATGTGTTTCTCCTATCCTGATATTGAAAGAAAAATTAGTTTCCTAAGATGTCAGAAAACAAATATTTGTCAGAAACAAATCTTGTTGATGCAGTTGTCATGAAAGCAACTCCAAAAGTACACCACAGTTGTGGCCACTTCTGGTGATGCTGTACACAAATTGGAGTTCATTGCATTTTGAGGTTTCATTGTACATTCACTGTGAGAGCTCTGCTTTGCAAACCAAAACCACATTGATGGAGAAATTGGCTAGATACATGGAATCTTCCTTTGGGTGACATCAGAAAGGATGTCGGTGCCAAATAAAAGCAGCTAGAGGTACAATAACATCAGGCAGTTTTTCCTAAATAAGCTTATGGAGGCAATTATCATTTTCCAGGAACAAAATATTTAATTAAATACTTCTGGGAGAGATTTTCAATATATGATTAAATATTAAATATATTAAATTAGAAGTTAAGAAAGAATCTGTACATTTAGAATTAACACATTTTCTTTAATTTATCTGATATTTCGTATGTATGAAGATATGACACAACCATGTATGTAGATGTTTACATTAATTTGTGTATATTTATATAAAATAGATGTATATGAATCACGGTGGAATAGTGGTTATAATTTGGGCTGCTATCCAAAAGGTGAGCATTTCGAAACCGCCAGATCCTCAAAACAAAACCCCAACGTAAACAGATTTTTATTCTTGTAAAGAGCATCTCAGAAATCTACTGAAGTAGTTCTCTTTTGACCCATAAGATGACTATAAGTTGTTCCTGTGTGGGTTATCAGTGAGTTTGGTTCTGGACACACACACACACACACACACACACACACACACATACACATTGACTTGACATCAAAACTCACCAAATACACATAATGGGAAGGAGTATTTTTCTTCATAATCTCTCCAGCTATCTTCAATAGTTTTCCCTGAACACAATATTAGCCAATACCACTTTAGTAATACACTTCTAAAAGAGATAAAGAACCTTTATTTTATTTTAAGTTTTAAACATATAAAGCATGTGTATGGAGCTTTGTTAAACATTATTCTGAAGATACAAATACTAGGCTCTATCTTCTTTACACTCAGGAGTCCTAGATGCACAGTAGTTAAGCACTTGACAACCCAGGTGGTTGATTTGAGCCTGCCTGTAATTTCCGTGGATGAAAAAAAATTGATGATCGGCTCTCATACACATCACAACCTGGGGAGCACTATAAGGCAGTTCTACTCTGTCTTCTATGTTCCTTTTGGGTTGACTTGACTGCTTGCACATAGTAAGAAATTTTGTATAATTGCTAATAAACATCAAATTATCCACATTTTACAGGAGTCATTAATTTAGGCCATATGCAAAAACTTTATTAGTCTCCCTTAATAGAACTGGTGCATAAATGCAAGTTTGAAAAAGTAAATATTTAGGTATTATATTTAAATAATGATAAATATTGAGAATGTGCTTAAAATATAATGTTTCTCAACATTTGGATTGAAAAGAAATATTACTATTTAATACTCCCACTCAACTCTGACTAATATGCAACATTACTCCTTGGTATTAAACATTTTAAAAAATGAATGTGTAAAGTGGTAGCTGTCAAAGAAAATGTCATTGGAATTTCACTGTCAACATAACTAAATTAGCACAGCCTTGTAAAAAATCTCCACAAGTCCTTAATTTCAAGTCATCACCTTCTCATTCATACTAGTTTTAAGCAGTAGTAAAGTTTACATGAAGCTATATATGAAATAAAATTCAAGTGGTACTCGAAAGTAATTAGAGGCAGTGTGTATGTGGAATATAGAAAAACTCAGCCCTGCAAAAGATCCTTCCTGACCCAGTATGGGCATAAGAACAACACTCATCAAGCACAAATAAATGACCATCACATAGAATTCCACTCAGAAGGCCACAAAGAGGAAACAGCCCCCAAGATAACATTGGACCAATGGTGAAAAGGAACCAAGAATGAAACACACACACACACACACACATTTATAACACAATGATAAAGGTCGGTAGGAAAACACCTAACACAAAAGTTACAAGATGTCATTACAGAATCTACAGGTGGATGTGACCGCACTGAATATCATTGGATTGAACTCAAGCATTAATAGGTAGAGGCTAGCAGAGTAGCTTATAAAACACAACCCATCTATCTACTGTCTACAGGAGACAGATCTCTATAATATAGACAAAAATAGCCTGAGAATCAAAAGCTGGAGAAAAATATACAAAGTAAATGGCAGTTCAAAAAGTGAGGGCTACAATTCTAATGTGGGACAAAATTGATCTCAAAGTACATGTCAAAATAAGAAATAAGGAGTGACACTATATAATATTCTGAGGACCAGTTAACCAAGAACCAGTTAGCATAGTAAAATATACAAGCCCTTCATAGACTCATCAAAAATATATATACAAGCCCTAGGAGAATCAGAAAAATTTATCATTCAAGCACTCACTCGAAAAGCTGAAAAAAATAAATCACAGGTTCAGTAATTATAGTAGGTGGATTTAATACACCAGATCTGCAAAAGATAGATCACAGGGAAAGAAGTGTGTCAAGAAGTTTACAGATCTAAACATTACAACTAGAAAACTTGACTGGACAGATATTTTCAGATCTTACCAACTAAATGAAAAACACATTCACAGCCTTTTCAAGTCAGCATGACACATACTTGAAGTCTGACCATATGATGGGACACAAGTTGAATCTATGTAAATTCTTTCACATAAGTATCATATAGATTTCCCTCTATGGCAACTATGCCATTAGGCTGGAAAACAGCAAAGGGACAGTTAAGTAAACAAAAGCAAATAAGTGAAGGATGGATAAGTCTCTATTGAAAAAGCAATCGGGGCTGAGTCCCGGTGGCGTAGTGGTTGTGCACGAGACTGCGGCCCACTGGGACGGAGGTTCAATTCCAGCAGTGGGGCTGGGCTTCCTACTCCCACCACCGGAGAGCAGTGATGCCCCCCCCCCCCCAATAAAAAAAGGAAAAGCAATCGGTACTGGTCAAGATCTGAGATGACATTAGGAAATTTACAAAAACTATTGAGATTGAGAATATTATATTCCAAAATACTTGGCACACTGTAAAGACAGTTATCAGAGGAAATTTTATAGCAATGCATGCACACATGAAAAAGGAAGAGAGACAATATTGATATGCTGACACAAAACTTGCAGTAATTAGAGCAGAATCAACAAGAAAACCCAAGTAATAAAAAAGAAAAGAAATAATAAAAAATCATGGCTGAGATTCATGAGGTGGAAAACAAGAAAATTAGGGAAAATTAATGAATTTAAAAGCTACGTCTTTGAAAGGACTAAAAGAATTGAGAGACTACTGAAAAATCTAAAGAAAGATGGAATAAATTTCAATAACAAGGATGAGCGATGAAACAGAGGACATTACAACAGACACTAAAGAAATCAATAATTGCACAGTAATACAAAGGTCTGTGTCCTAAATAATTCAACAACTTGCAATAAATGGATGAATACTTGGAAAAAAATCCATCCCTCGACTATCCCCAGTGGACATTCAGAATCTTATCAGACCAATAACAGTAGAAGAAGTAGAAAAGTGTCTCAAGGGATTTTAAACAAAAAAAACTCTCCAGAATCAGGTGACCTCATGGGAAATTTCTGCCAAGCATTCAAGGAAGAACTGACACCAATTCTACACAAACTTTTCTAGAACATAGAAAAGGAAGACAAAATCCCAAACTCTTTCTTTGAAGCTAGTATAACTCTGATGCCTGAAGCAGGCAACCATCCTACAGGAATTGAGAACTATAAACCAATAGCCCTAAAGGACATAAATACAAATGTCCTTATAAATTACTGGCCAATAGAATACAAAAATATATTAAACAAATAATTCACTATGACCAAGTGAGATTTTTACCAGGGATACAGGGATGTTTCAATATATTAAAGACCATTGGTATTATTCATATACATTGGCATGAAAAATTAAGAGAGCCACATAATGATATTGATAGATGGGGGAAAAACGCATTCGACAAAGTCCAATGCCCATTACTGTTTAAAACACTGAAGAAGATAGGAACTAAAGGAAAATTCATCAAGATAGTACAAGCTACAAATGCAAATCAACAGCTAACATGGAAAGTCAGGGGGTTGCAGAAGATGAGAATAGTCCCACTGAAAAGGGGTACCAGACAAGAATGCCCCCTGTCCCCACTCTCAATTCACACCATGTTATACATCATAGCTAGCAAGATAAGGCAAAAAATATATATATCAAAGGTATTAGCCTGGAGAAGGAAAAGGTGAAACTAACATTATTCACAATGACAAGATATTATATATGGAGAATCCCAAAAGATCCACAGATGGAGTACTGTAAGTGATGAAAGACTGTGACAGTGAAGGATACAAGATGAATGAACAGAAATATATCAGACTGCTATACATATCAGACAAGGGAAGAGGGGATCAAAAAGTAGCACCCTTATCAAAAGCCAAGCACAAATTGAAATATGTAGGGATATACCTGAATAAAATAAACCCAATATACCTGTAGAGGGAAATTTCAGAACTATATTACAAGAAAGCTAGAGTGACTTCAACAAATGGTAGAATATCCCATGCTTTTGGATTGGAAGATTCAAAATAGTAAAGATGTTAGTCCTACTGAAGGCACTATGTAAGTTTAATGGTATGCTGATACAAATACGATCATCTTTCCTTAAAGAATTGGAAAAACTGATTACCAACTTCATTTGGAATGGGAAAAAGTCCAGATTAGCAAAGAACTCCTCGAGAAGGGAAAGTGAGAGGGTTTGCTTTAAGTGACTTTAATAGTTTTTACACAATCACAGTGGTCAAAACTTCAGGGTATTGGTATAATGACAGATATTCAGATCAATGGAAAAATAACTTAAAACCCAGGAATAAAACCATCAGCATACAGACAATTGAACTTTGATAAGTGCAATAAAGGAGAGAAGCAGATGTCTTCTTCAAAAAGTAGTACTGGAAAAATGGATATGTTCCTGCAGAAAAATGAAGCAAGGTCCTTACCTAAGTCCACACATAAGAAGAAACTCAAGATGGATCACAGACATTGTGTTAAACCCCAAACTACTAAGCCCATCACTGAAGGCATTGGGACAAAACTGAGAAATTTGGTGCAGGTAGCACAACACATAAGGTATCAGAAATAGGGAAGGGCACAAATACAGAGGAGACACAAATTGACAAATGAGATATACTGAAGATAGGCAGCAGTGTACACTGAAGGAAA